>RXPK01000291.1:61015-125150 GCA_004143645.1 Protaetia brevitarsis | reverse complement strand
TGTTGTCCGAAATAAAATTGAATGAATATGCAAGGTCTAAAGATAAAATCCTAGTTATGAATTTCGGCTTTAAAAAATATTACATATTATCACTACAAGTTGTTATGTCTGTTTAAAATGATAGAGTCTGGCAACTCATTATATATGCCATCAAACTCCAACCGCCAGCGCACTAACGTAACGTTCATCCATGGCGGAAATTGAATTCGGACCTCCATAAGAAAATACATGGGTTTTTGCGCCAGAAAACGCATAGCATTTTACTCTTATAGTCTGCTACGCATAGAGTTTACCCAAATTTTCACAAAATACTCCCTCTTACGCTTCCCAGTACAATCACTGACGGTAATTTTTTACTTCTCTAATAGGTAAATTCTCCTTCGATCTACATGGCGCATTATGTCTTCGTTCAATTTCGGACCATAAAACACCAAGATTGTTCAATGACGTTGAGTCGGTGATTTGGCGCGGACCAAGGAATACTGATGACGTCGGATCACAGAACACTCTACGTAGAATGGCAATTATAATATAATAACTGGTTTCAAATAGCGCCTTTAGTTGTGGGCTTGTACTAAAAAAAAAATACGCCGTATAAAATCCCCTTAATATTTAAAAAAAAAAAAAGTAAAATTAATTAATCGTTGGGACTGGGAAAGTGCGTCTCTTGATACATTACTTTTGAAGACCCGAAAAAAAAGCAATATTTGAATACTGTTAAAGTTACAACATATGTTAGTAATGTAGTATGAATAGACAAAAATGCAAATATAAAACACTATTACATCTTTCTATAACTTACGTTCTCAAGAGTATCAGTGTTCAAGATATCGCTCTTCGAATCCAACGACAGTATTCTATATTTGTATGGGTAAGCTTGAAATATGGATGTTTCAAAAAAACGGAATCTCTTATATAAGCTTTTATTGAACATATATGTATATGGTTAGTGTGCGTAAATAGACATATCCCTTAATGCTCAAATTTCCGATTCTAGCTAGCCATATACTTGTCATATCTTTATTTTTCACTGGAAATCGATGCCTAAATATTTCTTATATTACACATAAAGAAGCATATATAATCAATGTATATCACCTGATGATGATACATCTTCACACCCTTCCACGCAACACTTCTTTTGGTAAACAGGAATGATGCTGTTCCGAAAATAATAAATATCCACACTGCTGTGCAATTTGCCTGTTGCGGCAGGATTGAGACAAAAAGTCTCTAATCCCTGCGAATAATACAATGTAAAATACTCTGAAATGCTACGGAATTGTTTGAATTAATAAAAATTAGTAAACAGACACGAATTTGTATTGAAAATATTTACCCTTAGTAATCACTAAATCTTCAAAAGAGTTCTGAAAAGAACTGATTTTTAATATTTGATGGCAAGCCAAAACAGTGAAAAACAACACTCAACACTTTCAATACAGCCCAATGCTCAGATACAGCCAAATAGAAAGTGACAAACAACAATTCAAGCTACTTCCCTTCTTCGCTATCGGTATAATTTTGCTCTACATTACCGACAAAATATTGGTTTAGTACCGGTCCGTTCGCTAGATGGCGCTGACATTCGTAAATACTTCGACGTATTTTAGTCCCCATCCCATGATCGGGATTGTTTTACAACCAAATACGTACTGGCGCTTCAGAATTAACAGGAGATTTGTCTTGAACTAAATAAATAGGACATTCGGAGGAAAATGCGCGCACTAGGTAGGAGTACGTCCTCAAGGATGTCCTTGTACTCATTTCCAGTTAGTCTGCCAGTGATGAGCACGAATTCTCTCAGCCCCGCTGCATACATCCTTCCCCAAAAGCCACAACTATTCCGACCACTTGCGTTTATTGTCTGGATATTTCTTTGCTCGTACCTTGTTGTTTGGTCGCCATAACATGTTTACTGTATCGTCATAACTTTTGAAAACCTTCTCATCGCACAAAATTACATTTTCCCAATTTCTATCAATATTTTCACGTACAAAACAAAGCCGAACAAGGGCATGTTTCGGATCATATGGACTTTCTCGTAGATTTCGGCAGTGATTCGCAACCAAGTGCGTGTGACACCAATTTACAGTAAGCTTTCTCATCTACACTAGTATTTAACTCAGATTTACATAACCACTCCTTATATTCTGAAATATCTTCCCATTTCGGATTATATTTATTTTTCTGAATCTTCCTTGTTCCAATCATAGCTTTGTTAAAACGATTGTAGAAGTTTGTTCTAGAGTTCCTTGGTTGACTTTAACATGAGTAGATGTATTTTTAAATCTTTGCTGCCATTTTGTAATTCTTGAGATTTTGAGATTTGATTTCTGTGAATATTTTGTCCATCAAGGAATTCGCAATATAAGAATTGTTATTATATTGATGTGTGCACATTATAGATATAAGATCTTTTATTATTTTTGTTCGGGAAGATATATTTTCAGTTTAATTTTTCTCATTGTAGTTTAAAGAGTTAATTTTTCCGTTTTTCTATTTTGCTGATTCATTTTTATTTTATCAATCACCTCGGTTGGGTGAGTAGAAGCATTGTTCTTGCTTTTTTATTTTTGTGAATTTCTTGAAATTGTCCATGCTTAATTTTATTTGTTGAAACCACGTGGATTGAATTAGTATATTGGTTTATCTTCCTGAACAACCAAATCTTTTGCCTTGTATAGGAAATAGCATTCTCCTATTGTAATTTAGAATCAAGTGCAGTTTTTTATTTTTGGCCAGAATCTTCGGTTCACGGTTTTTTTGCCACTTTGTAATTTAACCCATTTTATAAAATAAATTTTGATTGTTAATTGTCTTCGTTGGGTTAAAAATTCTGTTCTTTTATTTTTTTAATTAAACCTTTTGAATTTTTGGGGTATTTAAGAAAGTCAGATTTCATTCACTCACAATTTACTTTTCGTGGTTAGATTCAAGTTTTAATTCGCGAGGGTATCTCTGAGGTTAATAGTTCTTTTGCGCCCTTTTAAAATTTTTCCGGTTGACTAGCTAAAATTAATTTTCTTTTCCTTGTAATTCATTTTTTGCATTTTCAAGTCAATCAGTACACAGCAGTAGGGGAGCGGTGCAATCGATGAATTTTGGACTTCTGCGAATTTTCCTGAGTTAGACTGTATAAAGAAAAAACCCAAATATTGTAGGTATATGGCCGAATAAAAAGTTCCACACTGTATTTTACTATTTAATAACATACATACTCTGGTTATACATTTCACAAAACGTGCTTTCATTCTACAACATCTTCCTACTTGATCTTCTAGTACCTACTGTTACCTACTTCATATCTTTCCTTACTTCATGCGACAGCCTCCCTACCACTCGGTGGCGCGCAATTCAAAAAAATATACTACAACTCGTCCATCCTGACGCAAGATTGACCTCAATCTTGATAAACATAACACAAACAATTTTTTCTAAAACTTAAATCTATATGCTTAACCTAACAGTAACAATAGTAACAGGTAACCAAACAAATTTTATCAGTATTTACTATATTAATGCGTCGTTGTTACACCAAGGTTTTATACAATCTACTGCCACATAGATTCAAAAGGTCGTTGTGAGAATTGATATCCATCTGGATCCACCACAACATATCTATCATTTGGCAATGTCTTATGAATCTTGTACGTTCCTTTATATCGCGTATCAATTTTTTATTGACTCCTGGAGTAGCTTCGTGGTTAACTATCATAACCAATTCTCCTTCTCTGTACATTCTTGGTGCTTTTCGCTTTCATTGTAATATTCGTATTGTACTCTTGTGTTTTTTCAATGTTTATTGCAGCTTCATGCCTAAGGGCTGGTAAATCACGCTCAACATTATTCACCGTCTTCTAGAAATTTCTCAACCCATCGTTCAACATTCCTCTCTGGTTACTCCAAATGAAGTTTTGCAGGGGTTTGTTTAGTCGACTATTAATAGTATTATTAATGGCATATTCGACATTCTCTAAGGCTACATCCCATTCATCTGGATTTCTTGTTACCTTTGCCAACATAGGTATAATTTCTCGGTTAAGCCGTTCTATCTGGCCATTAGCTCTAGGTACGCCTACTGCTATCAACACATGCTCTATATCTTGTTCAGTCATAAAGCCTTTAAATCGTTTGCAGTGAAGCAGATCCACGGTCAGAAATAATTCTAATAGGTTTTCCATAATAACTAAAATATCTCGTCAGATGTTTCAACACCTCCTGGGTGTTTGTGGTTTTACAAGCATACAGTTTAATATATTTCGCAAATCCGTCTATCACAGCAAATATATATTTGTTATTATTCTTCGTTTTCTCTAAAGTCCGCAGTGATCGATATGTAGGGTATTAAAGGGTAAATCTCCTTTGGGTACGCTATGTAAAAATCCTGAACGTTTACCCGTATTCGCATTGTAAGTAATACATTTTAAGCAATTTGATATGTAGCTCCTAACCTTGTCTCTCATTTGTGGAAACCAATAAGATCGACGAATGACTTCTATAGTTTTCTCGCATCCTCCGTGACTCATATCATCGTGGCTAGTGCGTATGATGTTACATTCATTGCTTGGGACAAAATAATAGGTTTTTCCATCTTTCCGTTAGACTAATCCTTCTCGCAGTTCAAACATTTTGCTTTCCTCTTTTTCTAACCCGTTCTCACTTGTTAATCAGCTTGTCCTCTGCTTGGTTTATGCTAAGTTCTCTTCCAAGGTATTTTCTTCTATGACAAGGACTGTATCAAACATCTGCTAAGAGCATCTACATGTGCATTTGTTTATTTGACCTATGTTCGATTTCGTAGTCGTAACTTTGAAGAAATAACGCCCATCGGTTAATCCTAGGTACAATGTCTTTTTTTTTAACGTGAGCCGAAAATATCACAATCAGTAACTATTTTGAATTTTCTAGAATGTAAGTATACATGAAATCGTTTGATTGCATACACCGCGGCAAGACATTCCAACTCATAACTATGATATTTAGCCTCGCATTCTGAAGTTCGTTTACTAAAAAACATGACAGGGTGAAATTTTCTATCGCTTTCTGTCTCTGCAACAAAATTGCACCAAAGCTGAAGCACTGGCGTCGCAATGGAGCTCAGTCTCCGCCGTAGGTGAATATAAGCATAAAACTGGCTGGCACGCTAACTATTTTTTAGTTGCTCGAATGTGCGCAATGCACTTCGGTTTATCTGAACACAGCATCATTTTTCAATAAATCATAAATGGCTTTGTACGAGACGCAAAATTCTGTATAAATTTTCTAAAGTAGGAAATTAAGCCCATAAAGCTACGAAGTTCTTTAATATTTCTCGGAATAGGAAACTCAGTAACAGCTTGGATGTTATCATTACATGGTCGAACACCTTGTTGATTTATCAAATAGCCTAAGTAGTTAATGTCTTTTCTTAAAAATAAACACTTATCTAAACGTAACTCTAGCCGATTGTCAACTAGAATAGTAAGTACTCTTTTCAAAATGCTCAAATTTTCCTCTACTGTTTCAGTTGCTATAAGCAGATCATCAATATAAATCAAAATTTTCTGATCTTTCAAAAGATCTTCAAAAATTCGGTAAACATACCTCATAAAAATACTAGGACTGTTCCGAAATCCAAACGGCATTTTTGCATACTCAAATTGACCCATGTGAGTTACAAATTTAAAATACTTAGTTGATGCTTCATTGACTTTCACGTGATGGAAGGCATTCTTTAAATCTAACTTAGTGAAGAAACATTTATTTCGAAGACTTTCAATTTGATCTTCAATCACAGGAATCGGAAAGTTTTCTTTTAGAGCAATTTTTATTTAACTCTCTGAAGTCAAAAACATTCGCGTTTTATTCTTTTTCCGTACCAAAACTATTCGAGAAGCAAATTCTGAATTACTTGGCTTGATTGTACCTGCTTTAAAACATCTTTTACTATTAAGTTAACTTCAGCTTTATCTGCATATGACATTCGTCTGGGTGAAAAATAAAAGGTGGCAGTATTTTCTTTGACATGGACAGACATTTCAAACTCAACCCTTGGCGTATCTGGACGCTCTGCCTCTACATAGTTTTTCTTAAATATGTCATTTACAGCTACCTGCTCTAAATAAGTAAGTTACTGTCTATATTTAAAGTATCATTTGCATGCACATTAAAATCGTTTATCAATAACAAATCAATGTGAAACTTACAGTCATTTCAAGTATTGGTTTGATACAATTTCATTTGATAGGACACATTCAAACTTGGATTGACACAAAAAATCTCTACCTAAAACAACGTTATATGACATAGTAGTATCAGGTACCACACGAAATTTCATGTCCAATGAATAATTTTCTACATTTATTGTATCAACGAAAAATCCTATAACTAACAATTTACTGTTGTTAATACCTTTAAAATAAGTAGACTATTACATGATTCTAGTTCGTAATTTTTAACTATGCTTTCTTAATGAAAAGAGATTGGACTGCCTGTATCAACTACAGAATCGTACTTACATGACAATTTCATAAATTTAACATTTAACTGTATGGGGTACTATGTTTGTGTCTTCTTCTACTAGTAAAGTTGTCGAATCTGGTACTGCTGAGCTGGACGCTCTTCCTTCCGCACTTGGCACTCCTTTCTTCTTGGGACAATTTCGTTTTTGATGGTTAGTAGATCCACACTCATAACAGGCTCCTTTTTCCCTCTTTGGTTTAGGACATCTAGTGGATATATGGCCGTCTTCATTACAGTTATAACATTTAGTCAACTTCTGGGGGTTAGTAACTAATGAGCTCCCCGATGCAACTGGTAAAGTTGTACGCTGAGGTTGTTGCCGCCCTTGTTGAGTCATATCGCCCATAACTTCCTGCATGTGAGCCAATGTTTTGAATTCCTTCATCCTGGCCTGTATTTGTAGCCCATAATTATTAAATCCTTCTATAATGTACGTAATAAGATCTTCCGCTGCAAGATCTAATCGATTCCCTAATGCTACCTTCTCTTGGAAATACGAGCTGAATTTTTCGTTTTTATTCCATTGCTTAGCTTCGAACTTTCTCATATTCGATATCTTATCCTCCCTACTCTTAAACATTTTGGACAGTTCTTCCTTCAATTTGGCAAACCCGTATGTAACATATTCAGGTTTGGATTCATACCATGTTTTCGCTCTACCTCGTAATTTATTAGCAATTAGTAACACCATTACTCCATCAGACAAAAGGTAAAGTTGTTTAATGTTGTTTATCCTTTCTAACCACATTGTTATGTCTTCATTTGCGTTTCCATTAAACTCTGGGATTGTTGCGGCTAATTCTGTCGGATATCGACTTTTCTGTTGAGTAACAGCATCAACAGTTGCTGCTTTAATTCCTTAACACTTACGGAGTAGTTGAAATTCTCCGCCTCATCTGTTACAACTATATCGCTTCCCGGCATTTTTAACGGTTTTTCTCCTTCGTAACCTTCCAAATGTATCACCAATTCAACCAGTCAAATTTTACCTTCTTAACACCGCATTAACCGTTCTATCATCCCACTTCTGATGATTGTAGGTTGAATGGCCGAATAAAAAGTTCCACACTGTATTGTTACTATTTAATTACATACATACTCTGGTTATACATTTCACAAAACGTGCTTTCATTCTACAACATCTTCCTACTTGATCTTTGTACCTACTGTTACCTACTTCATATTGTTCCTTACTTCATGCGACGCCTCCTAACCACTGGTGCGCGCATTCAAAAAATATAACTAATACTAATGGTTTTCATGTTCAACCCTGTAGTTTATGAAAAAAAAATTTGGGTGTCTTTTCTGTCATGTTTGTCTTAGGTAGAACGTGAAATATCTGACCATGTCTCCGTGTCACGAATTACCCCGATACCGGGGTAAATCGTGACAGAGCCCGGGGCAATTCGTGACACTGTATTTAAACAATTGTTATACCCAAATCTAGCATGTTTCAATGGCTTCATAAATTTTATCAAATACTTGCAACAGCAATGTACTGGAAAACATTTTTTTATTGACCGAATGTTACATAAATCAAAATGAAAAGAACAAAAAAATGATCCAGAAGTACTTCAGTCATCATCAGAACTGTTGCGCGACCACTTTCTTGGGCGCCCACGTTGTTTCCGAACTGGCTGATTTGTGGAGACTCTTTCCTTACATTTTCTTGGTTTTTGGTTTTTTGTTTTTCCTCTTCTACCAGTGCGTTCATTTCAGTGACGTCAATCAGAATTGCCAGTCTTTCTGCGTTTTCGACCTTTTTTGTTAGTACTTTCCTTTCACCTGCTTTTGGAAACGATCGGAATGGATTGGAAGAACTTGGCGAGGGAATGTCATCGTCGATCAGGTTCGACCCTGAGGCTTCGGACACATTGCTTTCGGTTGACGCCCTTGGCCGTGATTGTTCTTCTCCGCCCCATGCTCTATCAGTGACCTGACCGGGCAAGAAATCAATTTCACTGAAAACGTCCGGATTCAGGGGAAAGTTTCTGCCGCTCGAAATCCAGATGTTATGTTTGAATTTGTTGCAGCCAAGGCAATGCAGTGGTGACAATCGAAGGATGTCAATATATGTCATCGTCTTTCCAGGATTGTTTAACATCCAAAAATCGCAATGTTGATTGTAAGATTTTTTCAATGGTCCGAAAACACTCCTACCTAGGGGCTGTAGTTTATGTGAACAGTGTGGCGGCAATGACAAAACTGTGATATGGTGCTGTTGACAAAACTGCAGAGCATCAATAGGGATATGAGATTAATGATTGTCTAAAATGAGAAGCACAGGATTTGTCGCTGTAGCCTGAGAGTGGTTTTGGAAGTGTTTCAAAAACAACAAAAAATCAGAAGCAATTATCCAGCCACTTTTGTTCGCGGATCCGGCGCTGCCGATGGGTACGTTAGACAAAAAATGAGGTTTGAAGTTTTTTCGTGGAAAGACGAAAAATGGTGCCACAAAATTTCCTTGCGCTGATACAGCCAACGCCATTGTCACAAGAGTTCCTCTTTCTGCGGAGGTGATCCGTCCAATCTGCTTAAAACCCTTGCGGCTCACAATTTTACAGGGAGTGTACGGTGGTAAGTCCAGTTTCATCCATATTGTAGATGGATCGTGGAGGATAGGCTATTCGATTGTACGTGGTTTGCAGATTTGTAAAATATTCATTGACAGTCACTCGATTAAAAGCGGAGGCTCGAGCAAGACTTGTAGCTTGGGACTTACGTATGGACAAATTATGGTGCCGTTTCAAAAAATCTGAGAACCAATCTTCTCCAGCAAGTTCTTGCTTCGTCCAACAATTTGGCATGTCCAAGTCCAATTGTCTCGCATAATCGAAGGCCAATTTTCGAATTTCCTTCGGCGAAAGTCCGAAATAAATGTCAGATGCTTCCAGAATGTAATTGACCAACGCTTGTTCCTGATCTTCATTGAATACCTGAGAATAGGTTTAGAAATTATGTCATTTCTTTTTTTTTTATATTCAGTAGTGGCAAGTGTCGTTTTCATGCTGTCTATGTTTTGTTTTGGTTGTGAGATTGTATGCTTTGTTAAGTTGTGTTTTTATGTTCACTTCGTTATGTTTTGTCATGTAAAAAATTACCGGCGTCAATCCTGGTCGAGTAATTGTCACATTTTCCGAATCAGTAGCCTCGCAGTGACGGTGTAATGACATCCGCGCAACACCAAACACTTTCGCGGCGTTTCTTACGGACAAACCATCATTCACTACTGCGAGAATGGCATTTTTTAATTTGTCTGCATCCACAGCAGCGGTCTTCCGCACATAATTTCGCACCATTGCAATCTAAAAATGATAAATATTGAATCAGAATTGACGGAAAGCAATTTGTCACGAAATACCCCGGGTGTTCATGTCACGAAATGCCCCAGCGTCATATGTCATGTTTACATTTGCAAAACATACACATATCATAGTGGTGCATGACTTTTGTGTTTTGAATATATGCATAGCAATGTGGAGAACAAGTAAAACTTACCGAATGGTATATACAACCTACAAATTTGTTGTGAAAACGAAAAATCGGAGATTTGAAAATTTTACTTCTGACACACGAAAACACTTTTCATGAACAACGAACAACGGCAGATACGCGCGTCAAACTTCGTTATAACCTAAGACGCCACTAGCGCCACCTACATTATTTTTTTCAGATTTTTTAAATCCACATGGGTATTTTTGGCGCCCATTTCAAATTTCTCGCGTTGTCACGAATTGCCCCGGTCTCCCCTACTAATCTCGTAATTAATTTTAGCTTGTGTTAAATCAAAGAAGTCATTACCTAATATTCCCTCGTAATTATTTGGAAAGGTTTGGGTTCTGAATCTAATGTTTCGAAAACGGCTCCTTTTGTTTTTATTATAGTGTCAGTAATACCTACTACATTTTTAACAATATTTTTAAATATGTAAACTCCCGATTTAATAATTGATCACTTTAATATATTTATACTAGCGCCTGTGTCGATTAATAATTTACTTTTATCGAATTTAGAAATTTTAAATCAAAATTTACGTACTTTAAGTCAACTTTACCAAGATTTTGTATAGGTGTGGTTTGTTCTATGTCTCTTACGCCGGTGATTGACCACTTGTCAACGGGCTATGTTCGTTTCCCGAATTTTTAGTTTCTTTTCTTCGTGATTCGTTGTAGATGCGTTTGCGACAATCGGGTGATTTTGTGCCCTAATTTTTTACAATACAAACCAGTAATTGTTTTCGAAGGGTTCTTATTCTCAATCGTAAAAGATCTTTCTTGGCGACTAGTTGCTGCTCGCGGTTGTTGGTAAGCTTGCGATTGTCGGAAATTTGTACTATTCGTGCTTTTGCGGTAGTAGCAATCGCGTTCGATATGACCAATCTTTTTACAGTTGCGGCAAATTATTATTATTGGTTTGAAAATTATTGCCTAATCTAAATTTGTTTACTGAAATTTGTCGCTCTTCTTCGCGGGCTAATTCAATTGCTTCTTCCAAATTTTGGGGATTTCTGGCTTTAATTTGCAATTTAATTGGGTCTAAAAGTTCTTGAATAAAAACATTTAAAGCTTGATTACGCAATAATTCTGATATATCGTTCGCGACTAATTTACTTTTGCCGACGGTAGATGAATCAATTAAATTCGACAAACACTTTTCAATTTTATTACTATATGTTACAATATCTTCGTTTTTATTTTGTTTCGAAGAATTTAACTCTAATTGCCAAAAGCTAACTGATCTTTTTTCCGAAAACACATCTCCTAAATAGTCTTTTAATTCATTCCAAGTTTTGAAAGAACGATATTTCGTAAGACTCTTGGCTTTGCCTACTAATTTGGACTGAATGATTTGAAATAGTACTGTTGTTAATGCGGAATAAATTGTATTTAGCGCTATTTCACAATTATCAATAAAATCATGTACCTTATCGCCCTGAGTGGTATCGTCATATTCTTTAATTAATTTTACTGCCGTTTCTAATGAAATAAATTTAACTACAGGAAGATCCGCATCTTAGACATTTTTTTTATACTAAAACCACTAACAATTGAAAAACACAGACAAATCTTGGCTATCAAAAAAGAATAAGCAAAGTATGACTTACAATTTTGGGAGCATTCTCTTCTGCATCGAATTTTCCTCCTGGAACTGGGACTCTTTCACTGGATACTAACTTTGCACTTAACTAACTTCTGATTCACTTTTTCTTTCCTCGAATTCCCCGTTGCTTCTAATTTTGCAGCTTGCTGAATTTTCTGGTATGTATATATAATGACTCCTTTGGTATCGATTAGTAGACAATCCCGCCGCTGCCACCAATAAAATTTACCCTTGTTGTATTCCCGTTGAAACTGTGGACTTGTCTCGGGTAAGGTTTGGAAATGGTTGAAATAACGACCCAAATTAGGAGTTGTGAATTTATTAGCGTTTGAACTCAGAGAAGCTAGGTCTTAATTGGTATTGGTAAAAACTGACTACATACTACTCAAAATACTAATTACGATGAAAAGAATGAAATGCGAATGATGTCTTATACCTATTCTTACATCTATAAATAAACTTACAAAGGACGTGGGCGGGGTAGTGGTTTTGATAAACTTAAAAACAGAGGAAGATATATCTTTTTCTAGGTGTCTAGTCGAAACTTACTTCTATCTACTATTGTCATAGTATGCGAAGGTTTTTCTTAGAAAAGCTGTGAGAAGTGATAATTCTAATATTAAGTTACACTCGTGAGAATGAATAGATAAAGAAACTGCTATCATACATTGTAACGTACTGCTGTGTACTAATTGACTAAATAATTACAGAATTAAAATGAAATTTACAATAATCAAAATGGATTACAAAAAGGCAACAAAGATTTAAAAATACGTCTGCTCACGTTAATAGTCGAACGAGGAAGTCTTGTTCTGTCATGCTGTAATGATTAGTACCAATTAAAATATTATCTGCATCTAAATCAGTGAATCTAGTTGGATTTTGAATTACTTCAATTTTTGTATTTATAACTCCAAATGAATCTCTCTTAAATTTTGTAACACGTTCACCCTTGTTACAAACCAATGTTACTTCAGTTTGAATAACTTCATGGTTGATTAATTTTTTGGAGGCCACAATCTTACATCCAGTAATGTTCCATTCTAATGATGTTTGCAAACAGTTGTCGTGATACGGTTTTAGAGATCTCAAGTCACACAAAGTAACTTGATCCTTTGTTGTACATCCGTTTGTCTCATACCATATGGAATCCTTGCTCAATATAGTATTCACATCATTATTTTTTAATTGAAGTATATTTTCTCCATCTGTCCAATGACAGGATACCTGCCTATACATTCTTCCAAACTGATCACTCAGAATTCTAGGGACAGAAATTAAAACGTCTAAAACCAGATTCCCTCTATCTAATTTGATTAGCTGTGTTTTCGCACTCTTGTATAACAGAATCGGATTTGAAGCATATATTGCCCCTGAGAATTCTGGATAAAACTGAATCATTTTCTGAAGATAATCTCCAGGGAGGATGTCAATGTTTAATTTATTGTCAATAGCACCATTTACTGCCCGGATGAATGAGTTGGGTACAATTGTAGACCATTAGTTTATAAACTTTAAATAATACACCCAGCGAAATGGGTTGCCTAACCACAGCAGTACATACGTTCAGTGTACGAAGTTATAATAATATACAGGATTACAACAATAGGAATAAGAAAAGTATGTATAGATATGGTTAGAAACAACGTGATTTATTCAATAGGTAAAAGTACCATTTTTTCTTTATGTATTACATATATGTACATCCATTGTTTATAATTACGTATAATATCTGAATGAGAAACATTAAACTGAAAAATAATCAGTGATGTTTTTCTGATGTAAGGATCGGTGTCGAGTTTGATCAATTGCATTGTCTATTGTTACGAAAGCTGAAAATACATCGTCATTTATATCGGACTTCGTATCTTATCAACATATGTCCTGGCCTCTTTCAACGTGATAGCCGGCAACTCTTCTTCATTTTCATCTTCGGCTTCATTAGCTTCTTCCGCCGGTGTACACACAATATCGTCGTCCGTTAATATTCCTGCAACAAAATCGTCAAACGTGACATTATTTTCTTCATTTTGAAGCAGACGATTCCATTGAATTGGATTCACATCAACTGATGAATGATTCACAGCATCTCAAAGAGTGTTATTCTGTGCTCACTTTGATCTTCAATAGTGTCCAAGAGTTGAGAAACAATTTCCTTGCGGTAAAAGGTTTTAAATTTTTTTATTATTCCTTGATCAAGAGGTTGCAACATAGATGTTGTGTTGGCTGGTAAGAACTCAACTTTTACATGGCTAAGCATTGGAATATTGTTGTGAGCTGTACAGTTATCAACAAACAGCAATATCTTACGCTTTTGTCTTTTCATATCACTATTCAATAGCTGTAGCCATTCACCAAATAAGTCAGATGTCATTCAGGCTTTCTCAGCTCGTGTTGTCTAAGGCGATTTCTTTAAATATTGTGACGCTTGCCCAATGTAAATGGAATCACAATCATTGCAAGGAATACAATAGGTGACATCAGATCACTATTAGTATGTCCCATAGGAACTGATGTAATATCATTAACATATTTATATAGGAATGAAATGCCAAAAGTAAGTTTGAGGATGCAAGCCTCCAAGAGCCTATCGATTACCATACATGTTAAAATTGAGCATAATGGACTGCCCATGAAGGTTCCGAAGGTCTGTCTATAAAATTTGTCACTAAATATAAAGACAGCAGAGTCAAATAAAAACGAATAATATTGATGAAAGTGTTAATATTTATTTCTGTGTTAGCAGATATTCTATACCATTCTGTCTCTATATGTCTATGACTAAATTGACTGATTGTACTTTTGTTGTTCTTTAGCTTGTCTGTGATGAAGTTGTTGTTAACTTATTAATATCCTCATAGCTATTTAAATTTTCATTAATTCTCTCAAACTGGATTTCTTTAACTAAACTAAATGTGACTATTGAAATAGAGCTACCTGAGTCCAACAACCCATCCACACAGAGAGTGTGTCCCTATCCTTCCAATTGCACCTTGAGCATAGCCAATTGGGGTCCTGCGAAGATCATGGTTCTGTCGGCCTCCTTTCTGTCATCCTCTTCTACCTCAGGTCTTTTCTTATCCCTGCTGTCCATTCTGCAGTGTTTCGATACATGCCCATATTTCCTACATTTGAAGCTAAGAGGTCGATCTTGTGAATCTCTTGGTGGTAAATAGTTGGATGTTCTTTTAGGCAAATTTCCACTAGGTTGTATGTTGTCATGTTTTCTTATCCCTAAACTCTTGCCAAGTATCTATTTCACTTATTTTTGTCCAATACGATTGACCAGTTCCTTGTATCATCCTCGTCCTTGCTGTTTCCAACATATAATTGTCTGATAATTCATGTAACAGTTGTGCGCTATCTAAATTTGGTAACCAGTCTTCTGCTTCATTCCTATTGCCATCGAAAGTCGGTATGTTCTTTAGCAGATCGGGCATGATGATTAAGTTACTCTTCTGGGCAGTCTGATCTTCGGTGGTTACTTTATTGAGTAATCTGTTTAGCAATACATCTCTCTTCTGGTTTTCCAACATCATTTGACTCACCAATTTTGCTAAGTCAACATCACTTTCCTCATGTGTGTGCTTTTCTTGAAACTTATTAAATTCATCTTCGGTATGTTTCTGCGTCGCCATTTTATATAATTGCTTCCCGCGTTCTTGTATAGGTTCACAAATAAGTTCACGTAAAAGTACAAACTCACAATTCCTCTTGTATCCTCCTTGATCGTATTAATCCTCTTAATCCCACTTCTGAAAAGTTGTTGTCGCCGTCACGGGGCAAATGAAACACACATAAGTATTTTAAGAAATATATCCTATATCACGGGCACATGTTCTCCATTACAGTTCGTCAGTTCGTCTCTCTTACTCTACCTGTTATTGTTGCCAACTTCACATGTTAGGAAACGGGTTTTTTAGCGGTATGTACAAAATTTGAATTTCGTTGACTAAAGGTAAACGATGTTTTAACGAAAGCTAAGACTTTTAAAAAGAAAATACTGTTTTTTATTTGGCTCCTGCCCAATTACACATCTTTTTGAAACCTTAACGAGTGCAGCCAGTATTTCTACCCAAATTGCCATTAAGTTTTGCACTAACAGGATATTTAGCATTATCTTGTGAAATAATATTAATTTTGGCGGGCGTATTATGATTTTCAGTTCTCCTCTCTCTTTTGCCTGCAGTTTGAAACATATTTTTCGGGTATGTCCCTCATTTTTGCAGTGTGCCCCAAGTTGCTCTTTTTGTTATTGTTAGGCTGTAGGGATGTTGATATATTATAAGGGCGGCTAGTGTTAGTATAATTATAATTATGCCTACGTGAACGGGAATACGATTTATTAGTTATACGACGTGTTTTTTTTTTTTTACGGAATAGTAATGTGATCGTAGTAATTTAAGAATAATACAAGAGATTCGGTGGATTTACAATTTGTTGTTCAGGCGCTTGATTGAGATTGTTGTTTAAAGTTGAAGCAATCACGTCAGCGATTATCCCATCGGGCAAATTACAATGCTTTCCCAGGCGCAGTTTAGTATAGTAAAACGAAATTATATCACGGTCTGGGTTTCATTTGGCATTAACAAATTCCTTAAGTTTGGCGGTGATGCTTCTGTGAGGTGGGAATGCTAATTTAAATTGTTCTTCCTATTCGCATTACCCTGTAGGTGTTGTCGTTAAACAGTTGTACCAAGATCTGGCGTACATGCGATGGTGTGCGATTATTTGATTCATCGGCTCTCAAATTGCCAGCGAAAAGATAACCGCAGGATAAAAACGCGAGATAGTCTAGGCAACGCGTATATGTCCGAAAGAGTCAATTAACAAGGGTTTGGGTACTCACCAGTATACCGCGCGACATAGGGGAAGGTGTTAGTCTTAGGGGCACTTTTTGCCTTTTATTTTTTTGTCAACACAATTTTCATCATAGTGTCTTTTTTTATAAAAAGGTGTTCCTAAACTGCAATTTTCTTACAGTACATGGGGTTTTAGGGATTATTATGGTATAAAAAAAGCAGAAAAATGCACTAGAAACATTTAATTTAGTTTATTAAAAAAGCAGGAGGCGCATAGATAAATGAATATTGGAACATTATTCAAAACGAATAAATACATACCTAACTAATGTTTTCATTTCCATTAGCTCAGGCGGATAGGCAGATTTGAGCATTCTTATTTTTTTTTTAAACGAGAGGGTTTTTATTTAAAGATATTTCACTGTCGTAAGTGACAATTATGACAAATAAAGAAACACTCTGTGTTATGTAAAAAAAAACGCAAAACCAATTAAAGTTTTAAAACAAATACTCAAATTGGTCTGCATTATTGGCAACACATAGATTGCATCTTTTGGCAACACTTTGAATTGCGTTAAAAATATTAATATTAGGTATGCCATTAATTATCTCAATGAAATTATCTCTTAAGTCAGCCACATCATTACTAATCTCTTTATATAATTTACCCTTAATGTGTCCCCAAAGAAAAAAATCTAGCGGCGTTAAGTCTGGTGAGCGAGGTAGCCACCGCACGGGTCCGTTAGTGCCTATCCAATTATTACCAAAATTTGCATTTAATAATTCTGTTACCATCCTAGTGTTGTAAGGTGGTGCACCATCGTGCTGAAAGAATATACGCCCAACTTCATTTAATGGTAAATTGTCCAAATGCTGTTCAATTACGTGCTCGTTTATAATTTAGCGATAAAGTATACCATCTAGATTATTATTATATATGACGTATTCTAGAATACCATAGGATGTCAAGGCACACCAAACATTAAATCCAAATCGTCCCTGTTATCTTACGTTAAGAACACGATGTGGGTTTTCATCAGACCACCAGTGTTCGTTGTGTCGAATTAAATATTCCGGCACTTAATATGGGCTTCATCTGTCCATATAATTTTTTCATAGAAGCGTGGATTTTCTTGCAGTTTCGTTATATACCAATTACAAAACTGCATGCGACGCTCTTGATCATTTGCTTGCAAATGTTGTTGTTTCCTGAATATATATGGCCGAAATTTATGCCTCTTTAAAATGTTTAAAGCTCTCCGTCGAGAAATTCCACTCTCAGCTTCAATTTGTCGGCTCGAAACAGAAGGATTGGCAACTACAGCGCTAATAACACTAATAGTAGTGTTCTCAGAGTCTTCAATGTTATATTTTTTTGGTCTTTGTCGCTTGAACGAACCAAAATTAATAAGATTTTCTTTTAGTCTTGCAAAAATATTTTTATGCGGCTTCTTCTCTCTGGAAAACGGTTAAAGTATGTTTCAGCTGCCGCATCAGCATTATTATTATGCTGAATAAAGCACTCTAGCATATCATACTTTTCGTAATTTTCATACCCCATCTCAAGTGAATGTTTAGGATAGTGACTGAAGACTGAAGCGCAACGAAGGTATTAAATAAAATTAACGTCAATGTTTAATGACACACGCCTACTACGCTTGGTGTAAGAGACTTTTGTTGACGAAAATTGATTTTTTTTAAATTGTGACGTATTAGAGAGTTAGATATATATTAAACTATATATAGATATATGACGGGAAGAAAATGCAACTCAATTACCTAAAGATATACAGGGTGTTCAATTTAAAAAAAAATAACTTTTGCAAATAATTCGTATAATAATAAATTTCAAAAAGAAGCAAGCATGCCAGTGTATTCCTCATAGAAAACAACATAAAATATATCTGAACATATTTCCTCTATATATTATGGTATTGGACTTATAACGATTGAAAGAAAATGGCTGATTTTGCAAAACGCCTGGTATATCGAGAACTGAACAAGTTAGTTTCAATCTATTTGGATCACCAAGCCAAACAAGAGATCGTAACCTTCTGCTTACTTTTCTTATATCTATTACCGTTTGGTCTGTACTCTATAAAAACATCGAAATTTGCCCACCCTGTACAATCAACAACAAAAAAATACATGTGTTATACGTATCAAGCCAAATTTTAATGCATATATCTAGTGTTAGCTAACTTGACCATAAAGCGTAAGCCTTTCATGCTTACGCTTTTACAAAAGTAACAACACTCTTTATTAATAACCATACAAACGGAAACAATACATGGTAATAACGAAAAGTTAACTCCTCTTTCTATTCCACGCTGGATATCGTATGCCTCGATTTTCCGGGCCCTCTGCAAGTTGCGTCTCTGCTTCCCCTCTCTCTCTCTCTCTCTCGCACAGCATAACAGGTTGGTTGTACTAGTAAAAAACCCTAATAAAATTTTAATTCGATGTCTTAAGTTTTTACTAATTATAGTTATTTATTGTAGTGCTTTAGACAATACTAGAATAAAATGCAGCTAAAACACGAATCTAAGGCGTCTTATCCACAATCACCATACTTTTGTGGATTTGTTTGTCTCTGAGGTTATCAAGTAACAAAATCAAGTTCATTCTTTGTTAATTTCTTAAAATGCCTAAATATTATTATTGTAAAAATGACTGGATACTTATTTATAATTTCTTTTAGTGTTTTTGGATTTTCAATGTTATTTAGAAATGGTCTATACTCAGGGTACGCCGTGTTTAGTACATTCGTCAGTAGCATAGGGAGGCCAGTGTGAACAACCACCAGGTTTTTTTTTCGCGGTACCACTGGTTCAGCAGTTTTTCTTTGATTTGGACGTCTTAAAATATATCCTAAACTTTCATAAATAAACGACGATATATCGGGATAAGAATACTGATCAAAACGGTTATCGAAAATAAGATTTTAGAAGAAGTAAATAAAAAATAATCTGGTCTTAAGTTAAATTTATTCGGGGAAATATCGCGCTTCGGGCAAGGCGCGGTCCCCACGTATGAAGAGAGATCCCTCGAAAGGTGTTGTGGTGATGAATAATCTTCGCAGACGATGATCACACGGTACAAATTATCCCCAGGGGATAAAATGAAGATTAACAATTCACAACAATAACTTAACTGGCCTCCCAGATCATGCAAAGAGCAGTCATGAAAAATACGTGTCGACTCAAAGCCTGCCTTAGCGGGTCTCTCTTTTGCGCACCGCGTGACTCTCCCACTCTGAGTACTCCTGTATGACAGGAATCTAAAGAACAACTAAAAACGATGTTGAACAAAAGAAAAGAAACACTACGTTGCTAAGAATGAACTTATTAAGGATAACAAAGCGATTCAAAACTTTCATTGAAAAGTAAAAATTAGAAGACAAGTTAAGCTACGAACCGAGCCTCAACTACACTCCAGTAAATGACTCTAGTAGTACTAACAATGAATAAAAATAGAATAAAAAGATGAAAATTCAAACACAAGTCCTTTTTCCATATTTCACTAGAAATTGCATTTTGATTCAATTGGTATTTGATGTCAATATTAAATGCACGCATACGCCCTTCTACCATATCACTTAGAATACAAATATGAGTACTTACGCCTAAAAAAAGTCAATTTCATAAAAATTGATCAATACGCCCTTCTTACATGAAACCCTCCATATGCAGCTAATTCCTTTTTCTTAAATATGATAATTAATAGTGATTTTGACATCCATTTCACTGATTTTTAATTGTAGAGAAAGAGATAATACTGAAGGACCAAGTAAGTGAAATGTCATTTCTGTGAAGACGTTGAAAGAATTATCATGCCAGAGGCCGTGCGTATTATATTTTAAAAGTTTACGATGTGTTATATTTAAAAATTCTTATGTCCACTATTGCTGTTATTATATTGGCGTTACCAGATCTTCAACTACTATATTTCTATAGGATTGCATTTTCAAATTGTTATTTCTCAATCAATTAAGTAAAAAATGCATTATCATATTTTTTATGCATTTTAATGGAAACGGCAACGATAAACGTAGTTTATACCTGCTTTACAGCACACCCTATCATTGAACATCTGAGCTGCTGCGTCAACGCCGAACTGCAGCGTCAGCGTAGTTTATAAATCGACCTTTAAGCTACATTTACAACCAGTTCAAAGTTACGAATTAAGCTTGTAAGTACGCATCAAATTAAAAAACTGCATTTACAATCAGGGATTGGAGATGGATTGAAGGGTGACAAACATTTTGAAGCTTAATTCATGTCGTATGTATGGGTTTCATTATGAGTTTCATGTATGTTTACTGTTTATTAGTTGCATGTTGTCGTTAGTTAAACGAAAAATGGATAAAACCATAAATATTGAAAATACAGTAATGTTAGCAGGTTTAGCGTGCTCTGTAGCTGTAATCAGTAGAGGAATTGGTCCGAATATGGGCACCCCTTTTGTTTTTTCAATATAACAAACGAATAAATAGTCTGACGGAAGTTGCAAGTGCAATAATAAATTGTTAGCACATCTCATAATCGACTGCCAAATTGATTTTTTTAAATACTGGTTCGAAATTTTTTTTATTTTTATTTAATACAAAATCGTGCATTTTTTCCAATCTGGACAGACAGCTTGGAATATGGGCCCCTATAAAATTTCATTAAAAAAACTTAAATGAAACGCTTTATTACATAAAAAGAGAAAAATAAAGAAACTCCTATGTCAAATAAATGATTATAACAAAAAAATATTTCATTTACAAAAATCACAAACGTATTGGTCCTTTTCAGCATTAGAACATTGTTCATGAAGCCCACATACAACACAATAAGCACTGAATCCAAAGCTCTCCTCTAACGTCTTCTGAAAAATGTCCATCACAAAAGATACAAACCGCATCATCTGTATCAGGAGCCTCCTGACCAATCAATTCCATGTCGTTGTCATCATCTTCGGGAATGAAATTGTCTTCCTCTTCTTCTGACGAAGTTTCTTTTTCTACGACTGAAGTTCTTTTCCTTGCGCATTTGGTGTTTTGCTTTTCATCTGACTTTTCTAGAGATATATTTCTCTTTCCTCTAGCCTTTATTTGATTTGATTTTGTAACAGATGATTCTAGATCTTGTTTGTATGGGGATGATGTTATAACTTGGGATTTTGATGCTTTTCGCCCACGTGTGGAGATTTTTCTTTTAACAGGAGGAACGGGGCTGATTTCAAATGGACTGACCAACTTTTCTGAAGCCCTTGGTGTGGTTAATGATGAAATGTCGGAAATTTTAGAATCGTTGGACTGCAGACCTGAAGAACTAACGTTGAGAGCAGAAACACGGGGATTTTCTTGAAAGGTGAGGTCGGGATCTTTTGAGCATCCTGGCTGTGGTTTGTGTTGAAGTCGGCGGTTGGAATGCTTCGAACAACCTGCTTCTGGTTCATCCAGATCTATGCGATTTTCCGATGTACTGCATTTTTTCTGAGCGTTAATTTGTTCAGTGATGTAATCAGCATCAGAAAAAATGGTTCTATTGCATGGCCAGATACCTGTAACTCTGAAACCATTCACTGCAATTTCTGCCGTCTGACATTTGAGAAAAGCTCTGCCTAACAACTCAGATAAGTCAAACTGCGTTAAAGCACGGTTATTATTTCGCACCCACAGCCTAATTTCTTCACTGTAGTGGGCCTTTAGAGCACCCATATAAGTCTTATCTAAAGGCTGTAATTTGTGAGTAGAATGGGGTGCGAGCGAGATAATTGAAACGTGATTTTCCCTTGCCAAGTTGATAACATCTAGATTACGCGTGTGGCTGTAATGCCCGTCTAAAATAAGAAGAACGGGAGAACCTTCACTTGGTTTAACAAATTTAATAAAATGTTGGAACCATTTCGTAAACAAGTTTTGCTGCACCCAGCCGCTGGGGTGTACGTCATAAACACTTCCAGGTGGTGCTCCACGCAAGAGCTGATCATTTCTGTTTTTACGCGGAAAAATCAGCATAGGTGGAATGTGCTGACCTCCTGCACTCATAGCAGCTATCATTGTCACCAGAGATCCTCTTTCTGCAGAGGTTATGGAGGCTATTTGACGCCTTCCTTTTCGTCCTATCACTTTTGGTATCTTGCTAGGAACGACAGATAAGCCAGTTTCGTCTACGTTATATATTCTATGTGGCCCAAATCGATGTTTTTCATATTCGGCTTCCAAATTATCGAAAAATTGTGTTACATTCTCCCTGTTAAACCCTAAGGCTCTTGCAAACGAAGTGCCGGTTGGGCGACGAATGGAGAGTAGGTTATGATGTCGCCTTAGAAAAGCATCCACCCAACTACGGCCTGCAATTTCATTTTTAAATGGATGTTCCATACCATTTCTGATTGCCAACAAATAAGCCATTCGACACAAATCTTTTTTTGTTAGCCCATAGAACTGACCTTCCATTTTTAATACGTAATCCACTAATTGTTTTTCAATATTTTCCCCTAAAATACTGTGTCTTCCTAGTTTCGTATTCACTATATCATTGAATGGAAGTTCGGAGTTTTTCGCTTTCTTCGCAAACCTTTGTAGTGTAGATCTAGGTACTTCAAAGTGTTTAGCGGCACCTTTTATGCTCATTTTTGCTTGAGCTACAGCTTCAACTGCTTGTTCCATTATTTGTTTATCCCATTTTTTCCTTAAATTTTTACATACAAACTTTCTGTTTGCATTTGGTGAGCTCATGATCCTAAAAAAGAAATTAATAAAAATATGTGGTCCCAATATGGGCCCGGGTCCATATTCAACACGCGCATAGGGCCCATGTTTCAAATGACAACCATAGATTTGATGGTTACGTAGATATTAAAGGAGAATTACTATTAATACAAGCTAACCGGAATTCAATTTCTAAACAACCTAGCAACTACATGCTGGATGTAGCGAACCGGAAAATTAAAACATCTTGAAAAATCATGCTCGTAAACTTACCTTAAAAAAGTTTTTAGATACCTGCGAAAACAAACACCATGATCTTTCAGACAACACTGTAAATAAACACTGCCGGTAAAACAGGGATATGTTACTGATTAGGCTTGGGTTGTGATTAACCTATTACTGGGGAGATGGCGCTAGTCAGCTGTCAAATATACCTGGGGCCCATATTAAATGCAGGGCCCATATTTGGACCAGTTCCTCTAATACATCTGTTCACGCATGATTCAACAGCTGATTTTATTTTTGGAAAATAATAACACTCTTTTAATCGCAAAAGTGTTTTTTTTCAATTCCGAGATGTGCTAAAGAAGTGTGAGTGTCCAATATCAATTGTAGTCTTAGATCAGGGGCTACATATAATCTGAATTTTCCTTTAGTGCACCGATACACTCGTCCATTTATTAACGTAAATTTTTGATGAGTTTCTTGGTCTCCTACTTCCAACTTATCCCTAATAGTTGTTACTTCTTCACAATTTCTTTGCAGTGCTGCCATACAATCAGTAGAAACATTTATATGTATACAACCGATCTTACGAAGACGAAAAGTAGAAGGCGAGTTCTACGTCTCCTTCTTAAAATATAAATTAGAAGATCCGGAATGGTTTTTTCACTATACGCGCATGACTCGGGAACAATTTGAAGTGCTATTGTCATATGTTAGTCCAACACTCCGAAAAAAAAGTGGCAGAGAACCCTTGTCACCTGAGCAACGCTTGGCTATGTGTTTGCGTTACTTATCACAAGGTGACTCTCGACGTTTTCTATAGCTAGTGGCTATAAGGTAGGAAAAAGCACAGTTTGCATTGTTTTAAAAGGAACAATGGAAGCCATATGGGACAATCTACAAAAAGAATTCTTTCCTAACCACAGGAATTATATTTAGAAGTTGCCGAACAATTTCAGAGGAAGTGGAATTTACACATGTTATTGGAGCGATATATGGAAAGCATGTAGAAATTAAAAAGCCTCCCAATTCGTTATTTTATAATTATAAAGATTACTATAGCACTGTATTGCTCGCTGTTTGCGATGCAGATTACAATTTTATTTACATCGATACAGGAGCATGTGGGTCAGAAAATGATGCAAGTGTATTTGACAGATCATCTTTTGAACAAGCATTTAACAGTAAACAGCTACCTGTTCCTCCACCAACCAAATTACCATTATCTGAAATTGTATTCCCTTTTTATTTTGTGGGAGATGACACAAAAAACATCATGTAAGCAATGTCAATATAATGTTTTTCTTCTAAAAAGTATGTATTATTTTTCACATTAAATATTTAATTATTTACACTTAAAACTTTTAAGAATATATCCGCCTTAATCTTATTCTTTTTTACAGGATCTTCAATTTTTTTCAATTCAGCTGCAATTAGTTCCCCAAACAAATTATCTTCATTTGATTCTTCTTTTTTTTATTTAATTGAGCAATAGTTTCTAAAATAAGGTTATCAACTTTTGTTTTCCTTTTCTACAACTGTAAGTGCTGGAGGTAGTACATGTGTGCACTACTGAAGTTGGGGAAACTGGTCTACTTATTTGTTCTTCATCAATTATGGGATTGTCTGTGCTATCTGAAAATAATAGACGCAGATATAGATAAAAGATCTATTTAGAAATGGTAGAACAAGAGCCCTTTCAGGTATCCTAGCCTTGAAGTTTGTGGATGCCACACGTACACCACCTAAGCTATACATATTCTGCATATTGATGCCCATATAATAGTATTTGGTTGGCACAAAAAAAAAATATGTGTAAAATTTGTTTACCCAAATAATCATTATTATTGTTCTCATTTATATCTAGGGGTTCTGTTGCTAAATTTCTTCTGATGCTACTCAGATATTTTTAAATTAGTACTTGTAATCTTCCTTTGTATAATGTGTTCATTAAGAAAAGTTCAATTATTTGTTCCTCGTTTCCTTGACCAGACTGCTTTTTACAACACCGTTTTTCCTTACTATATCTCTCACGAAGTCTGTATAGAAATATGAAGAAAGTACAATAAAATTTCAACCATGCTTCAAACTATCAACAGTAAATTATCTTACCTTGTTTGAACTTCCGTGATCTGCTCCCAAGGTATCGGCAATCTGTTTCCATGCATTTTCCTTTTTTTGTATCTTTAAAGTCTTTAAATTTTTTATTGTATAAAAATGGATAACTTTGAACTAGCTCAATAAGGAGCTCTGTGTCAATCATTGCTTAGTAATTAAATTAAATTGAAGGTTGCTCGAGCACTGTGAGATATACTGATAACTAACACGCGGAATACCAATAAACTTCTCTTTCGCAACTATTGTGAGACAAAAGTTTATTGGTATTTCGCATGTTATTATTCCTTAGTAGATTAACCCATTTATGCCCGAAACTATTTTTTTTTTCTGAAATCGATGATACTGATATATATTGATATGGGGGCGAAACTAAGCATGTTAGAAAAGTTTAAACTGATTTTCCATATTTTTTTTAGGAAATATGATGTGAGTCATTTTCGACCCGCTGGGCAAATGGGATATCAAAATTAGGTTGAATTATATTTTTTTATATTTGCAAAACATTATAAAATATATTTTCTATAAACAATACAAACACATAAACATTCATAATTCTAAATAGTATACAATTTTTACTTGTGGCAATTCAAAAAACACTTGTCATGCAGCGCTACACCACATCTATTACAAGCCTTTGTTGTTTTACTTTTACAACTTGCACACCTGCGTCGATTTTGACTGATTATTATTAAATGTTGACCTTCTTGACGAGATGCTGGACTTATAAAGCTAGATGAGGGACCGGTTGATAATGGACGTCGTCCGTATTTCTGCAGTATAGATATCACAGCCGCTCTTCGAAATTCTAAGTTATCCATTGTTTTTCCAAACTTCGCGAAAGAATCCAGGCGTTGTTCATGCAAACATCAAATATCAAAACAAATCGGTATATACCATTTCTTACCCCGAAACCCTATTCTATAATTAGAAACATTGTTGTCCATGAGATCAACACCTCCCATAAATTTATTATAGCAACTCACTACGTTTGGTTGCGGAATTTCAATCTTTGCCTTATCTTTTGCAGAGTATCGTGCAGCTTGTCGGACTGGTGTTACTCCGTATTCATTAGACAAAAGTGTGACAACATTGTTGTCATTCCACTTCACACACACGATATTATTTTCTGCATCAATAGCGCTGGTATACGCTCCTCTTTCTTTCTTCTTCATGAGAGAATTACTGTCTATAGGACATTTGTCTGTGCGGTTTTCACGCACTGTGCCTGTTGCACCAAAACCTAAGTCACCAAGCTTGTGGATAAGCGAAGCACTCGTAAAAAAAATGGCAAAAAAACAAGGAAAATTCTATATCTGTGAAGTTATCATTCAATAAATTTGCGAAATTCATAACGACAGATTCGCCTAAGCCCATTTTCAGAGTTTCATTTGCCTGTCTATTTCGACCTTGATAGATATCAAAGTTCACACAATAACCAGATGGAAGTGCAAGAACCCATGCTTTGTAGCCAAAACGAATTGGTTTTTCCTCTTATGAATTGCTTGCAGCCATTTCTGCCAAAATAAGGAATCATGATTCATCTATTGACATAAATGAATTTATAGGTGTAAATCTTATAAATGCATCATTTATTTTGTTCATCAAGGACGCAGTTTTGCCATCTTGTCACCTTGAAGTAAATTGTTATTATCTGCTGCATGGATGAAGCGAAATATTTCTTCAAACCTATTCCTCCTGATTAGAATTATATACTAAAGTATTTCTTACGTCTTCGCATACTTCCAAAACATACGCCGTCTAGGAACAGGGACGTAGCCACTCAAATATAATATAGCAATGAAGACAAGCATCTCGTCATTTCCAAGTTCAAACCTACAATTTTTCATGGCAGCATATTGAACGGTATTTTTTACTAGGTGTTCCAGAATATCATGATTTAAAAAGAGTTTTAGAAACTCCAGGGGATCGCTTTCACTAGAGAGTGGAATTATAGGAATCTTAGTAGTCCCAATTTGTTGCGTTTTTCCCTTTTGTAAATCTCCAATTATCCAGTTTCGTTTTTTTTTGGATTTCTTCTGTTTGGTTTCAACTTGATTATCATGCCTTTCCTTTTCTGTCAGATTATTATCGTGGTCAGAATCATTTCTGTCTGCGTCGAGATTTGTTTCTGCCCTACAGTTCAGCTGTTTTGAATTCAAACGATTAGGGTCATTACAGCTTTCATCTCCAGAGTCCTCGTCACTTTGCCAGTCATTATCGTCAGGGGGAGTGATGTATATAGTACTTGGAATCTCGTCATTTTCCTCAAGCCTCTCAATTTCATCCAACAGCTCTGCTGTTGTCAAAGGTTTTTTCCTAATAAAGAAAACAAAAAGTAGTGTCATATGCCCAGCGGGTCGGTACCGACCCATTCAAATTTAGACGGTTATGTAGCACCAAATACTGCATATATCGTAATTTTTGTTAAAACAATATAAATAGTAATGTTATAAAAATAGCTACTACAAATATTTACAGTATCCAGTATTAGTTTTACAAACTTACCAATAATTTAGTTGATCCATGTCAGGCTTACTATAACCTCACATGCAAACTTCAAAGATAAACACATGCGCACTGCACTTTAACTGATTTAACGGAAATCGAGTTCAGACTTGTGCTTCTAATAAACGATATTCAGTATAGGCAACACTCTCAACGTATGTATCTCGTCAATTACATACATTGAAGGTACGGGGTCGTTAGTGACCCGTTGGGCATAAATGGGTTAAAGATAATGATATAAGAAAGCAATGGAAAAGTAAACCTACTCAATTACGTACCTAATAGTTACCCGAACGATCTGTACTTGAGATTTTAAGATTACGTTACTTACGTTATTTTCAAATTTTTATTAGCACTTGCAAAGTAATGCACATGTGCTCAATCTTTAAAATGATTGGTTGATGTTAACTAATATGTTAAGATTTTAAAGATTAACATTACATTACGTTAACATCACGTCAACATCAACATCATTTTGTACGAGTTCTGTCTAAACACAGGTATATAACCAACGTTTTAAACTTAACATTACCATTGCGTTAACATTAACATGCTAAAGGTACATTTACAACCACTTCAGAATTTGATAATTGACAGTTAAAGTAATACGTTTTAAAATGGACGCATTTACAACAACTTCAGAGTACACTTCGGCACAAAATTCAAAGTGAAAGTCATTGTAAACTTTCACTTCTTTGCTTGACATGTTCATTGCATTGAAAATCACATAATTGGCTGCTGTGATTGGCTGATTCTGTAGCTAGTTTCTAGCGATACTTTGGTCGCTGTCAAAACATTCGATACTACTTCACAGATATTTAGTTTCATTCAATTCATGGTGAATTAAATTATATCCTTGTTTACATTTAAATTATAATTAGCTACATTATGAATGAAGAATTTTTACTGCAGTGCATCTGCAATTATAGGCCTTTATTTGATAGAAGTGACAAAAACTACCACTCAAGGCATATCACAGAAAACTGTTGGCAAAATGTGTCAAGATCTATGAATATCTAGGTAAAAAAATATGTGAAAACATTATTTGCATTTAAAATTGTATAATATTTAGTGGCAGAATGTAAAAAACGTTACAAAAGTCTCCGCGAAAAATATAATCGTGAGAAAAAGAAAGAGGCTTTATTGTCTCGTAGTGGATCAGCAGCTTCCAGTAGTACTGTATGGCCATTGATGTCTTTCTTTAATTTTATGCAAGATACTGGTGATTCTAGACCGTAAGAATATGTTTGGTTTTATTCCATTTGTGTTTTACCTATATCAATATATTATGTTACCTGTACATTTATAAGAAAAAACGTTTTTTAGAACCATTTCAAATTTGAAGGATACCAATAATAATCAAGATATAGACAAAGAAGACACAAATTTATATGTAAATGATCATGAATATAGTCAAACACCTATAGTAGACAATGAGGAAGTAATTGATATTTATGAGGAAAATAATACTGACACAACATTTATTACAAACATACAAAACAATATTGATGATTATTCCAATCAGACGTTGCCTTCATTATCCTCTACGTCAAATAACAGCGGTGACATTAGCAATATGCCTCGCAAACGTAAACCAGACCCAGATACAGCTGTTGAAATGGTTAAAGTGGTAAGAAACATTAATGACACAATTGGAAGAATTGTTACAGAAAGGCACTCAGCTAACAACACAATTTCCACATTTTGCCGATATTTGGAATTAGAACTTTGTAATTTACCTAGAGACAAAAGTGATGAATTTATCGATCAGATTGGTGTTGATTTAAGGAATTTGAAAAAGCAGTGTCGCAACCCATGTTCTAATTAGTAATATTGAGTTATGCCAGTATGTTTGAAGTATGTTACATAATATATCTCAGTTATAAAATTTTCAAATAAATATTTGTTTTAAATAAATATTTCACTTTATTTTTTGTGTTTATCCAACAGTAAAAATAACAACATACATTGCATAAAAAGTAAATATGTATTAACTTAATCGACGGATATATTCCAATTACCATGGACACATTGTTGCTCCAATCCCATTGACATATTGCTTGAAATAATTTCTTACATCTAATGAAATACTAGAGCAGTTTCGAGCTCCTAATCTTTATGTTATAGATTGTAGAGCACAGGATGACTCAATTTCTTTCCGACATTCACCAGGTATGATTTCTCCATTCCGTTCCCTGTCAATAAAAGTGTTGTTACAATAAAATTCATTTCCCTTTTCTGTTTTTATATAGTTATGTAGACAAACAGTTGCCTTAATTATAGAATCTACTGTGTCGGGGGCAGCATGAATAGTGCGGTGATATATTCGAAAACGTGCAGCTAGAATCCCAAAAGTATTCTCTATTGTGCGTCGTGAAAGGCGATAATTGAAAATTCTTTCATCCTCTGGCAAAGGTCCCTCTCTTCGTTTGCTATATGGTCTCATCAAGTTCGGTCGCAATGGAAACGCTTCATCCCCAACATAATAATGTGGCATTGGAATATCGTCTGAAGAAAATGGCTTGTCAGAAGGCAGATTTAAAGTTTGAGAATATAGCTTTTTTCCAAACAAACTTTTATTCAATATTCCTCCATCACTTTGGACTCCATACGCACCTATATCTACGTAGGTAAACAAGTATCTGGCATTGCATACTCCTAGTAAAACAATACTATATGCTTTTCTTATAATTAAAATATTGTGAACCACTATTCGATGGACTTCTAATATTTACATGTTTGCCATCAATGGCGCCTATGCAATTTGGTAATTGCCATAAATCTTCAAATTGCTTTGTTATCTCTTCCCATTTTGCGACATCTGGAAATCTTAAATATATTGGGACAAGTGTTGCCCATAATACATTGCAAACTTCTTTTATTATTACACAAATTGTTGGAGTTGCAACACGAAATGCATATGATAGAGAGGTATATGAATCTCCTGTAGCCAAAAATCTCAATGTTATTGCAAGTCTACAACCAGCCGGAATTGACTCTCTGTGTGAATGTTTTGTTATCTGTGATCCTACTAAATTTAACAATTTATCAAATGAAGAGCAACTCATACGTATGTAATTAAAAAACATGTAAACATCACTTAGTCTCATTTCTTCTAACAAATTATTATAATGTCCTTGTTGCTCTCTTTGGAGAAGCACAGGATGCACCCAATATCGTCTGTGTCGGTAAATTTTCCGTTTTTTTTTTTGTGTTTGTGTTTTGATTAAACATTTAACAATAACAAACGGACCTTTAAATTTCGATAATAACTTTCTATTTAGTCCAGCGGTTGTGATCGTGTTACTCAACATAACATAATCACCAGGCGAATACTCATGCGCCCTTTACGGTTTGATTATAATATTTCGTATTATATTCTTGAGAATATATTCAATATTCTGCGCCGCAACTTGTCGAATATCCGTCAAGTCTCTCCGGCTCCTTTTTCATTTAATACTTCACGCAAACAATCCCAATAACAATGTACTCGGAGTAGTACCTGTGGACTTACTTATGGTATTGTTCATATTTAACTCTACATCGCCAAGTATTTCATCCGGTTCAACCGACATCTTCGCTAAGGTTGGGTAAGTATTCTATTCGCTCTACCTGGCCATTGGGTACCCGTCGCAATACGAACATGTTCTACATGGCAATTATTCATCGATTCCTCGAACATATGACTCGTAAAAACCGATCCGCGTCTGATACAAGCCTTCTGGGATAGCTGTAGTTCCGGAAATATGATTCCACGTGTTTCAGGGTGTCTCGTGCATCAACAACTTACAGGAATATAACTTCGTGAACTTAGTAAAAGCGTTCATAATAACTAGTATACAGAGCCGTTTTCCGATTACTTTGAAAAGAGCTGCTCAGAAGCCGCTTGAGTAGCATATTGCTCGTGTTCGATTTAGAAAAAGCGCCTTGGGTGTATTCGCTACTGAAATTTGTCCCTTTACCCCTCTGTGCACCTGCTAAAACCTTGATGCGTGTTGATCAAACATAAGCAGTGCACGTGAAAGTTTTGTTTTAAGGCTAGAAAATTGATGGTTATGTTGTGTTATTGGTGTTCAACAATCAGTATGCACAAATTCAGTCATGGATACGAGTAATAACATAAAATTAAAGTTATTAGATCCTGAAAATGGAAAAACTGTCGAGCTAATAGTTAACGAAAATGATTATAACAGAGCACGAAATGGTATGTAGCACGTATTCCAGGTTAGGTTGTAGTTGATACTATTTCTACTTCAGCATACTTGTTATTGCCAGGATAAGCAAACTTGTATTCGTTTTAGATATGGTATTCGCACAGAAACTTCTTCAATATGCAAATATATGTAACAAAGCCCTAGACAGCTTACCAAAGAATATCCGTAATATAAGCCCAAGAAACTAAGTTATGTACCAAGTACATCTCTGCGATGTAGATATGTACATATCGCAAGCCTGGTAATATGCTCAGTACCATGCATGCGCCTTACATGTTGAGACTTATGTCCGCAACAAGTACACATTCATATACCCCCTTTCTTGTATGGAGTGTCTGAACCACTGCGGCTAAACTTTCAAATTCTTTTTCGGTTATCTGATATTCGGCTGTTATCTAATCTAAAAATGTATTTTTCTCAAAAAGTAAAAATTTGGAATATGATAAATATAAAAAAACTGGTACATACTTTTTAGAACAGTGATTGATAGTAAATTACACACTCTATAATTATTCCTTAGGCCCAGCCATGAACAATTAACAGCCATAGTATTTGAGTACATCGTCGCAAGAGATCTTATAGTATGATCTTTCGCTCCACGCCCGCCAACTGTAGCAATGAATTTTTTCTGCAAACAATCAGAATATATATATTAAACAATTAATTCAGGGAGAAAAACGATGTTTACCAAACGCAAAAGTCGCTCACTATCTTCTCCAAGATATGTTTCAAAAGATTGTAAGGAATCTATATCTAATGTGGGTAAAAAAATGTTTATATCTTCAAAGTCGTCTAGGTTTTTTTTTCTGTCTTGTAGAGAGTACGCTTTAGACTGCCAACTTCTAATTTTACTTCGGTAACCGCTTGTAATATATGTTTCAAAAGCTTGACAGATTCTGAAAATTATAAGAAAAGCTTTTAGATGCAATAAGCGCTTCCAAAGACTATATTATTTATTGTTTTCATTAACACAAAAAGTATTTTAGAAACATCATCAATACTGCATAAGTGCCTGATGATTGAATTTCTGTAGAAGAAAATGATGATATTGTCGGCGTGGGTGTAGCAACATCTAAAATTGTTATATGAATAATGATTGTGCTAAAACTCTGTTTACTAGCTGCTCTATGGGTCTGTTGGAATGTTTAATTTTTCGCTTTATTTTAAATAAAACAAATTCTAAATGCGCAAAAATTGTCAGGTACACCAAATCTTTTAAAATAATAGGTCCAGTATACAAGAGGAATGTTCGATATTCAGTAGCTTTCCAACGTTCAATGTCATTAAAGCTCCTTGGTTTTCGAGCAAATTCATGTGGCAGAGAATTTTTAAAAGATATATTCCGCATTTCGGCTGTTTCTAAATCTGGTGATGTAAGCCTCACATCCATTTTTCTCTTTATCCAAAATTGTAATAGCTTTTTCATAACTCCCAGACACATTAAATGCATATAATCAAGGGGCAATTGGCTTACCATACCAATATTAAGGTTCTCTAGAACTGATGTTAGTCGATGATATTCAGAATGTATTTTATTTTTAAATGATTCATCAGTTCTTACTTCGCTATTATCTTCTGAAAAAACTACTCTATTGTCAATAAAATCACCTTCCTGTATACACTTTCCACAACCAAAATAACCTGTATGATTTTTTGTGCCAGAAACAAATGCTCGTGCAGGAGCATCACATATTATTGCATTTATATCTACGGCAACAGTATAACCACTTATTACAATGCCAGATGATAACATTGTCTGTGCTTCTCTAACAAATTGCTTTAAAAATAAATTAACATCATAAGGTTTTTGTAAACCACGATACACTCCTACAATAAAGGGGTCAGTGTAAAAATTAGTTTCTGCTGAACATAAATAGGCCAAAATTGGCTACCAGAACTTTTCGAAATAGGGATACCATCTATATTAATATTTAAACATAATTTGTTTGGTATACAATTTCCTTTATTAATAAAATTAGTAAGGCAATTTCTTAAACCCTTCTCAAATCCAATATGCGCATATAAACCTTCATTCATAGGAGATATCACTTCTGTCAAATTCCTTGGTGTTTTCATGAGTGTCCGAACATCTAATGGCAAATTCTCTTCATGTATAAAGCGTCTCAAAATTTTTTGTAAATCATTCATAAAAGCGTGCGCGATATTATATTTCAATATTAGCTCCCGAAGACATTCAGTCAGACTTTGCGGTTGATTAAAATCTTTAGAATACAAGTCATTTTTATTAAATATTTCGGTTTCATGTATGTTCTCATGCATCTGTTCGTGATATTCTAAATAAACAGGATTTTCAACAATTATATTAACTTATACAGTACTAGAATTTGTAATATTGTTGTCAATATCATCATTGTGGAAAGTTAAATCAGCGTTTTCCCTTAATATATGTTCTAATTTTACTTTTTTAATTTCCAAGGCCACACTCCTACTTCTTTGGCGCTTTGAAAGCTCAATAAATTCCTTACGAAACATTACCATGTTAATATGTTATATACCAGATATATAGAATTGTTGTATAGTTTGTGTTCTGTATCTGTATCACAGGCATATAAATAATAGATATCGTATTCATATATCTATAGTAAATTTATTGATCTTCTATATTCTTTAATATTTAGATGTGTTGAAGCAAAACCATAGCTTATGGAAATATGAAGAAGTTCTGTCGTTGATATGCAGTATGGAATCACATATGGATTCTTTAAACCACCCAAAGAAGAGAAAATATGTATTCGAACATGTTGCAAACGATTTATTAAGTGGAAGATTTTCTATATCAGCTGAGGCATGTCATCTAAAGTGGAAAAGCTTAATAAGGTCGTACAAAGCATGTGTTGACAATAGAGGCAAAACTGGTAGGGGTCCTACAAGATTTCAAATTTTTCACAGAAATGGATGCCCTTCTTGGGAAGAAACCATCAATTTCTTGTGAACACACGTTGGAGTCCAGTGAAACAAGTACGTGTTCAGAAGTGACTGAGAGTCTCGAAGAAACCATTGATCCAGAGAAAAGTACAGCAGATGACGCAAGCAAGAAATCAGTAAAAAAAAACATAAATTATATGAATTAAAAATAAATGAATATATTAAACGCCAGAAGAGGCATGAAGAGAGAATGGATTTAGAAAAAAAAAGTTATGTTATTAAATAAATTTTTGGACAATTTAAGTTGAAATTTGTTAATGTATTCACAGGATAAATAAATAAATATTTATATTCTTTGTTGTTTGAATGTTAGTGAATAAGGCAAAAGATTATGAAATTAAAAACAGTATTACAAAAATAAATTTATTTACAACCTAATATTAACGTCTATGTTCATGTATACATGCAATTGAAAACTGGCTCTCTTGTAGATATGTATCGTCATTAATTGCTATGAACTCTTGGTAAATTTCTGGGTACACAATGTCTACGGTTTCACTTGCAATATCAATATCAGTATTATCATTTACTAATATGCATATATTATGTAACACACATGCAACCATTACACATTTTACAATGAAGTCGATATTTTTGTTATTAAAGAATAACAACCTCCTAAATCTTCCTTTTAACAAACCAAAGCTATGCTCTACAAGTTGCCGAATGTTTATAATTAAAATCTTTTGCTCTAATGTTAAATTACCTGTATCTTTGAAAGGTGGTACAAGCCATTTTAAGCTGGGATAAGCCGAATCACCTAATAAGAATTTAGAATAAAAATGAGTCGCAGTCTCTTCTGCCTTTTTGTACAATTTTAATTTTCGGAGGACCCTGGCATCATGTAACGAACCTGGTTCACCGCAATAAACATCTATAAAACTGCCTGAACTATCCACTACTGCCTGCAATATTATACTGTGGTATAATTTGTTTCATTTATAATTTGTGGCCGGAGTTGTTCTTCAGTTCTCGGAATATTGTCTCGCAATATTATAATATATTTGTCTGGATAATATTATATTATAATATTATCCAGACAAATTCTTAACGAACCATTTGGTTTACGAACAATAACAAAAGAACTAAGCTATTCCGACCCACCCTGTATATGCGCTTTTATCTCTAAATTCTCTAACTTTTTTAAAGTTTTTTGAAATTCATCTCGTAACGCGAAAGGAACTTTGCGAACAGATCTAGAAACCGGAATCGCGTTTTCAATTAGCTCAATATCGTATGCCGTTCCCAGTTTTCCAATTCCCTTAAATACTTCCTCATATTTTTCAAATAATTCGTCATGATTACTTTCACTAACACTTTGAATTCTATCAACTAAACCAAGCGTGTCATAAGTCTGAAAGCCTAATATTGTATTATAATTACCTTCAGTTACATAGAAGCAAATATTGTATTCTTTATTTCTGAATATACATTTAATATTAGTCTTTCCTAAAATTGGTATAATTTGATCGGTGCAATTATACAACCTGTCCTTACTAGCACAAATATTACTACTTAAACCTAATTTCTTAAATGTTTCTATACTTGAAATATTTGCGTCAGCACCTGTATCTACTTTACAAATTAATTTTTGTGATTGTATGTATAAATCAATCAACCATGATTTTGTCGTTTTAATTTTGTGAGAATTAATAGCATCTACACATAACTCAGTATTAGGTTCTTCATTATTTTCTGTATTTATTATTGACAAAACAATTCTGTAATGCCTATCTAGTTACTAATAATATATGTATGTTGGTAGCATTGCGATTTACAACTCTATACGAACTTCAAGCGTAGAGAGTTCATGCACGTTTTAATGTAAGAACTAGTTAGTTTGTGTGTCGTGTTTTAAGGTTTAATTAAAAACGAGTTTCAGTAACAACGTAGCAGTTATTAAATCACCTTCCACAGTAAAATCCCATAGGTTATGGGCCCAGGAATGCAGTAGTGTGTTTAACTTGCTCGTTGGAATTACAAAGGAATATAAAACAGTTGTGTTGAAATTCGTTGGCGTTCATCATGAATATGGCGGGAAATCAGCAGCCATTCAATGTAAAACCGTTTGACGGTAATAATTATTCAAACTGGGAGTTTCAGGAGCATTTGCTACTAGAAAAAGCAGAAGTTCTAGATGTAATTTTAACGAATCCACCAGAAAATGCAGATGAAACCTTTAAAAAGAATGATGTAAACGCTCGAAACATCATTGTCCGGTGTCTAGCAGACAACATACTGGAAATGATTAAAACAAAAAGAACAGCTAGAGAAATAATGGAAGCACTCAAATCAACTTACATCAGAAAAGGAATTTCAACTCTACAAAGAAAATTGAGAAGTTTAAAGTATACGGAAGGTACATCATTGAATGTGTTTTTAACAGAGTTCGAGCACACCGTTTGTGAGCTTAGAGGAGCAGGTGGCAACATACAAAAAAATGAAGTAGTGTCGCAACTGTTATCAGCCATGCAAGATTCCTACGAAGCAATGACTACCGCAATAGATGTCATGCTTTGTCAGGATGAATCGAAGGTAACATTTGACTTTGTCAAAAATAAGTTATTAATGGAAGAATCCAGACAAAACAAGAGCAGTGCAGAAGGTAATGGAAATAATGATGTAGCATTTGCAGGATATAAATCCAAAAGGTCAAACTGGAATAGGAAGTTTTCAGGGAATGTAAATGCACAAAATAAAAAGGAGGAGTTTCCATTCAAATGTCATGAATGTGATGTTGTAGGGCACAAGAGATACCAATGTCTAAGAAATCAAAATAAGAGGAAATATGGGAGTAAGCAAGCGAATATGGCAGAGAATACATCAGATGAAAAAGAGGTTTCATTCTTAACCTCTGCAGGTAGTAATTTTGCATCGGATGTCATAAATACAGACAAAGTAAAGTTTGTTGTTGATAGTGGTGCAACAAATCACTTAGTAAATGTGGAAGTAGGGAAGTTGTTAATAAATTATCGTCAAGCCCACCATAACATAAATGTTGCCAAGCATGGAGAATGTATTACAGCAGAAAAAGAAGGAGATTTGTGTTTACAAACTGATAGTGGACTACATGTAACAATGAAAAATGTATGGGTATGTGATAATTTGGTCTGTGACTTATTATCGGTAAAGAAATTAGAGAAAAGTGGCTTTCAAGTAGTATTTAGTAACAAACAGGTACTTATAATGAAAGAAAATTAAACATTAATAGTAGGAAAACTTATTGGAAACTTATACGTTATAACATTTAATATTACATCAATGACATGTGCAAACGTTACTACAGAGGACAAAATGCTTAGAAAAATGGGTCATTCGTCCAAGTATCCGGCATCAAGCCTGTGTGAAATCTGTTTACAAGGTAAGCAAGCAAGATTACCTTTTTTATAGTATTTCAGAGGAAAGAAAAGCTAAACGTGTATTAGAGGTTATTTCAACAGATGTGTGTGGACCAATAAATCCTCTAACACATAACGGTAAACATTATTTTCATACATTTATAGACCATTTTTCGCATTTTTGTATATGTTATCTTATGAGTAAAAAGAGTGAAGTAATAGAAAAGTTTCAAGAGTATATCAACTTGGTTGAAGCCAAATTTAATCGTAAATAGAACGTATTCGTTGTGATAACGGCGGTGAATACTCATCTAAAGCTTTCAAGGATCTTTGTGTGAAGAATGGAATAAAATGTCAATATACAATTGCAAGAAATCCTGAACAAAACGGAATTGCTGAACGTTTTAACAGAACAATATTGGAAAAGGCCAGATGTCTCATATTTGATCCCGCAATTGGGAAAATAATTTTGGGGAGAAGCTGTTCGAGTGGCAGTATATCTCACGAATAGAATAGAAACAAGAGCTTTAGAAGATGGAAGAACACCGGCGGAAATCTGGTACAATCAAAAGCAGAATTTAGAGAAGATAAAGCTTTTTGGTTGTATGGCGTATAATCATATTTCGAAAGAAGACAGACAATCGAAACTTGATCCTCGCAATAAAAAGATGATCATGGTAGGATACACCGACAATGGTTACCGGTTGTGGGATCCAAGTGAAAACAAAATCGTACATGGAAGGAACATAATGAAGCTAGTGTTAAGATAAACACAGTAATGATTGAAAATGAAGATGAACCACAGAATGGAGATTCACCTGGAGGAATCGTAGAAGAAAATGGAGAAAGAAGAAATGAAACAATTGAAATGAGTGTAAGAAAAAGTACAAGAAATAGACAGTAGCCCAAATATTTCAATGATTACGAACTTGATAAAGTGTTTGATGCAAATCTAGTGGCAGCGCTTTCGGCTGGAAACTTGATTTCAGAAGTGCCTCAAACATATTCCGAAGCAGTGAAAAGTGACATTAACCCATTAAAGACTACCGTCTAAATATTCATACATATTTAGAGTTCTTTTTAAAAGGGTGGTTGTCGAAACTAGACTTTGAAAATTGTCTAACAGATGGCGTCAGGTATTCAGTAGCATCTGTTTTGTATTTTTGTGGCAGTTACTTGTGGTTGCTTAACAAAATATGTCTCTAAACAAGCGAAAACGCAGTGTGCCTTTATCTAGGCTTTCAAAATATGAACGCACGTAAGTAAATAGATTACAGGTTATGTTTACAATCTTTAAATTACTTTATACATTGTAATACAAATAAGCAAATAGAGTAGAGAAAATGTAGACGCACTTTTGACAACAAGATTGTGAATATGGTTAATCACGTGCTTCTAAGATAAGCGTATGATTTTTCATACGCTAGTCTTTCGTCTACAGTAGCAACTACCTATATATATGTACATTATATTTATATTTCTTCTTGTAAAACAAAACACTTTTTTTTGTGTTTAGACGACCGTTAACAACGGAAGAATTGCTAACTATAGTAGAAGAACTGGATGATGATGAACTAGCCGATGCTGAGAGAATTGATTTTACATTATTTCCACCAGATCACGACGAGGATACCGATTACGACGATGCGCCTGATGAAATAGTCACGGAGAATAGTATCCATGACTTAGGCAAAGGTATTTTAGCACAAACTTCGCAAGTGCAGCTAGTAAAAAAAGATAGTGAAAAATATGATTTTGTTGCTCCTGAAACTGGGACTGTGGTCCAAAATACGTCAGAGAAGTCTGAGGTAATAGTAACAGGGGATAATAATGCTGGAGAGGATACAGATCCCGAAGATAATATTCCATTGTCACAAATACGTTCAAATATTATCAGTAAACACGAAACATTTCAAAAACGTACAAATAAAAACAAAAAAAAATTGGAAAGAAGTTTGCCTTGAACCCGAAAGTGCTCATGATGTCTACTTCAAAGTCAAAAATATTGATCAACCTCAACCTGAAATAATTCAGGAAATGGTAAACCAGGGAGCTACACCATTACAGTTTTTCCAGTTATATTGGGATGAAGACCTGATCCGCTACATCTGTAACGAAAGCGAAAAGTATGCGAAATACAAGTATGGTGACAACAACTTTAGTGTAACCATTGAAGATATGTACAAAATGTTAGCAGTTTTATTGGTGTCTGGCTATAACAAACTACCAGACAGAAAGATGTATTGGAAAGCAAAAGCGGATGTACATAATGCAGCTATCTCTGGGGCTATTTCAAGAGATAGATTCTTAGCAATTTTCAAATATTTGCACTTTAGTGATAATAATACGGGAGAAGAAGACAAGTGTCGGAAGATTAGACCTCTTATAGACAAAATTTGTTCTAAATTTGAGATGTATGCTAAACCATTACCACACAGTTGGTCTTTTGACGAAGCCATGGAACCATACTATGGTAGACATCATTTGAAGCAGTTTATTAGAGGGAAACCGATCAGATTCGGATTTAAATTTTGGTGTCTCAATAAACCTAACGGTTATTGTGCTCGTTTCAAGTTGTACCAGGGCAAAGAAGCACGTATTGGTGGTATGGGGTTAGGTAGTTCTGTTGCAAAAAGCATGACCGTAGGCTTTATTCCAGATGGAAGTCATGTGTTTTTGGATAATTATTTTATTTCTTTACCGTTATTAGAAGACATGAAAAATAAAAACTTGTACGTCACAGGTACCATTCGGTCAGATCGAATCGAGAGAGCTCCTCTAAAAGATCTAAAAAAAAGTCCACGTGGCTCTTATCACGTTCTCAAAGACCAAATTAGTGGCATAAGTATTTACAGATGGCACGATAATAGCCAAGTTACAATGGCTACTAATCGCAGCGATGTACTGATAAATAGAAAATCAAAATGTCAGCGATATAGCTCATCTGCTAAAGGAAGAATTGATGTGCCACAACCATCCATTATCGCCGAATACAATAGTTCAATGGGTGGAGTCGATTTATTTGATCAGTTTAGAGGAACCCATAGAATAACGATTAGAAGCAAAAAACGGTATTGGTCAATAGTACGATTTTGCTTGTCTGGGTCAATGTTAATGCTTGGCTGTTATATAGACTAATAGAACCTGGCATACCCCAACTAGAATTTATTCGGCAGATCACCATTCCATTACTGTCTGCTCCTGTAGTGCCAAAACTTCGTACGGTTGTCCCACATCGCAACAGTAATGTTATGTTGGAAGTCCGTTTCGACAGAAAGGACCACTGGCTGGCAAAAAACCCCACTCAAAGACGATGCGCTAAGTGTAACAAAGCCGTCACGCATATATCTACAAAGTGTAATGTAGGATTACATATAACATGTTTCAAAGATTATCATAATAAAATGTAATATAAAGTTCTTTCCTCTAAAGCCTAGGGTATGATTTTTTAGACACTCTAAAAAAAAATGAAGAAACCGTTTTTTTTTAATTTTTACGTATAAACGTCTAAAATAAGTCAATATTAACAACATTTTATAAAGTTAATACATTTGCTACATAAATACTAGTAGCAGCCTTTAATGGGTTAATTGAGCAGAAGCAATCCAAAATGAATTAAATTCATTAATAGAAAGTACCACCTGGGAACTGGTTTCACCTCCAGATGATGAAAGAATAATTGATTCTAAGTGGGTATTTCGTGAAAAGGTGATTAATGGTGAAGTGGTAAAAAAGGCCCGTTTAGTGGCTCGCGGCTTTCAGCCGTGTGACGTAAGTGAAGATGTGTACGCGCCAGTAGCTCGAATGACTACTATTAGAATATTGTTATCCTTGTATTGAGAATATAATTTATATGTTCAACAATTAGATATAAAATCAGCCTTTCTTTGTGGAACTTTGAAAAACCCCGTTTATATGTTTCAGCCAGAAGGACTTAAACAAGATGATCCAAATTTAGTATGTAAATTAAATAAATCACTTTATGGGTTAAAGCAGTCTCCTAAATGCTGGAATTCATTTCATGAAAGATTATTAAAGTTAAATTTTCAATGTTCTAAGAAGGATCCATGTTTGTATTTTAAGGTAAATACATATCTCTTAATTTATGTTGATGACTTAATATTATTTTCAAAAACACTGAAAGAAATTGAATATGTAAAAGCTGAATTGTCAAAAGATTTTAAAATGACTCAATTGCAAAACGAAAAATTAGTATTTTTAGGTTTAGAAATTCAGAAATGTAGAAATGAACTTTACATTACTCAGAAAACCTTAATAGAAAAGGTTTTGTGCAATTCAATATGCATGAGTGTAATCCGTGTCAATTACCTATGCAACCAAAAATACAGCTACATTCTGAAAATAAAAATGACAAAGCAAGTAATCAAAAATTGCCCTATCGTGAACTTATTGGATGTCTAATGTATACAGCTTTAGGATCAAGACCTGACTTATGTTTTTGCGTTAGTTATTTTAGTAGATTTCAAAATTGTTACACAAACGAACATTGGCATTATTTAAAAAACGTTTTAAGATATTTGAAACTAACTGAAAACTAGGGTTTAAAATATGTAAAAAGTCGCAATCCAAATGTCCATTTAAATTAATATGCCGACTCTGACTTTGCTAATGATCAAAATGACCGGAAAAGTATAACAGGTTTTGTAATAAAAATGAATGATAATATAATACATTGGAAATCAAAGAAACAAGATACAGTTTCGATATCAAGCGCAGAGGCAGAATATATTGCTCTATCTAGCTGTGCTAGTGAAAGTCTTTTTGTAGCTCAAATGCTAAATGAAATGTTAGATATTAATGTCTTTCCTATAGTTATACATGAGGACAATCAGTCGTCTATAAAAATGACCTCTACCCTTGAATCGAAAAGAACGAAACACATTGATACGAAATATCATTTTATTAGAGAATGTGTAACACAAGGAAGAATTAAATTATTATATATCCCTACAAATGAACAACAGGCTGATATTTTAGCTAAAGCATTAGCGGTTAACAAATTTAAATATTTTAGAAATCTTTTGAATGTAGTTGAATTGTGAATGTCTAGAATACTGGAATTATAGAATTGCAAGGGGATGTTGACAAAACAATTCTGTAATGCCTATCTAGTTACTAATAATATATGTATGTTGGTAGCATTGCGATGTACAATTCTATACGAACTTCAAGCGTAGAGAGTTCATGCACGTTTTAATGTAAGAACTAGTTAGTTTGTGTGTCGTGTTTTAAGGTTTAATTAAAAACGAGTTTCAGTAACAACGTAGCAGCTATTAAATCACTTTCCACAGTAAAAATCCCATATTTATTACATTAATTTTCTTATTATGATGAAATTTGTTTGTTGTTTGACTCGATTTACATTTATATGCAATTTTATTGCATTTAAAACAAATTTCGCCATAAGCGGGACACTGACTTATCGCATGCATTTGACCACAATTATTACAATTATTTATTAATTTACCTTGATTTATTTTAGTTTTTATAGTAGATGGTCTAGAAGTCTGCCCTTCTGAAGTTGTGTGAAAATGATGACGATCCTTGTCGATTGACAACTGTTGATCGTATTTGCTTCTTCACAGCATTGATTTGACTCGGCTGAATATTCGCTTGTCGCATTTCCAGGCTCTACAATTTTGATGCTTCCCATACTTGGCAGAATTGTATTACAGGTGATAGCTTCTCTTCCTGCTTCTCCAGTAACTTCTCTCGCAATATACCATCGTTCATTCCAGAGATTAAAACTGATACGATCTTCCATTCTTCTTCCATTTCTTTCAACTTACAGAGTTTTGCTTGATTTTTTAAGTCTGCGGTAAATTGTTCTATCGACAGCTGGTCCTGTTTCATGTTGAAGAATTTGTACCTTTCGTAAATGACATTTGTTTTCGGTGTAAAATATTCTTCAAATTTCCGGATTAAAACATTTATTTTATTCTTTTCAGCATGAGTAAATGTAAATGAGTTGTAAATGTGTAGTGCTTCTTCTCCAATATAATGTAGTAATCTGGCACATTGTATCTTCTCATCTTTCAGGTTAGTTTCGCTTGCGATCAGATAATCTTCAAACAATTGTCGCTAAATTTTCCAGTTATTCGCTAGGTTTCCTTGAAATACCATCTGAGAAATTGTTCTGGATCCCATACTGTCCATATCTTGGGATTGCACAAGGATAATTTCCAATTTTAACAATGTAAGTGCGTGGTGCACACGTGCAATTTTGATTAATCTGCACTTATTTATTCCATCCAGCGATTTACTTATAATTTGTTGAGTACCCACTAATTACTTTTTATCTTGCTTTTTTCACCACTATTTGTTTTTTTTTTTTTTTTTTTTTTTTGCTAGGGGAAAATGCTTTATGCACACCAGACCTATGGTCTGGTAGTGTGGGACTCCAGAGTCTGTCTACCCACTAAAAACCCCTCAACTCTCCCAAGTGAAAGACAGGCGCTCCTGGAACCGCCGAAGCATCTACTTCAGGAAGCGACTTTTGGGTGTCCATGAAAATTAATTAGGTGCCACTTCTTTGGCGGTCACGTTCTTCTGATTCCTTACTACGCATAATGTTCGTTATTTGGCTCTGTATCCTTTGCCAGTTGTTCCTAGACATAATCATCTGGGGCACCAAGTTTTCTGGGGTCAGTCTTTCAAGGTCGGTCAGCGCATTTCCTCTCAGGTTTCCCATCGTGCGCAGTGGAATACAGTGTGCTCAGCGGTATCGATGTTTCCGCAGTACCTGCAAATATCTGAAATGTCCTTTCCAAAACGTTTGGCATAATGCCTGAAAGACCCGTGTCCAGTAAGCACTTGCGTTAGGAAGTACCCGCATTCCCTGTGCTTGCACTCGATCCAGCTTCTGATGTCTTTGATTAATCTCTTTGTCCATAGGGCCTTTTTGTCCTCTCTATCCCATCTTTCCTGCCAGATTTTATAGGATCTCTCCCGAGCCTCATTTCGTCGGGCACTCGCGTCGCCATCGATTTGGGTTATGGCAGTTCTCTCCAGGGCTAGCAGGTCGATGGGTACAAAACCGGTGATCACTTGCAGCGCCAGGGCAGATGTTGTTCTATACGCTGATGCAACGCGCAGCAGCATATTTCTCTGGGTCCTAACTAGGAGGTCTCTGTATTTCTGGATCTTTAGGACGTCCATCCAGACGGGAGCACCATAGAGGACTATGTTTTGAAGCGCGAGCCCAGTACCGCTCTTTTACTGCTCCTAGGTCCGCCAACATTTGGAAGGATCCTGCCAATCTCCGCCACACGCTTCTCGGTCCTGCGCGTTACTTCGCGGATGTGCTGTCCGAAGCTCAGCCTCTCGTCAAGTGTGATGCCCAGATACTTGATGAATTTGGTGGGAATTATCGTCACGCCGTCAAGTTTAAAGTTGACGTGGTCCCTCTTCTTAGCGCCCTTTGCGATGATCGCCTCCGTCTTGTTTGGAGCCAGGGTTAGTTCATTCGCTATCATCCATCTGTTGATTTGTTCTAGGCATAAATTGCCATTTGTCATGAGGGCCTCCGCGCTCTGCGCTCCCACAATCAATGCCAAGTCGTCAGCAAAGGCTATAGTTGTGGCATCCACGGTCAGCTCCAGCCCCAAGACACCATCGTACAGCACGTTCCACAGTGTCGGTCCGAGTACCGAGCCCTGTGGCACCCCAGATCCGCATTCCAGCAGCACGCCCTTTTCAACTTCTATTTTTCGGTCTTTCAAATAGCTACAGATGATATTCGTCAAATAGGTGGAGATATTCCTTTTCCTTAGCTGGTCGATGATGAGTCTGTGGCTGGCCGTGTTAAAGGCATTCTTTACGTCAATAGTTATGAATGCACACCACCGGTTTTCACATTTTCGCACCGCGCCAATGGCTGCCTTCAAGGCACAGACAGTGGACCTCTGCTTCCGAAAACCATACTGATGATGATGGAGGTTTTCGCCATCTTCAAGTTCTTTTACGAGTCTATCTCTAACTAAGGTTTCGAACAACTTGCTAATGGTGTTTAGCATGCACAAAGGCCTAAAAGAACTTGGTAGTTCCGGCGGCTTGCCGCTTTTTTGGATTAGGATTACCCTGGCCACCTTCCAAGAGTTTGGGATTTCTTGAGTCACCAATATGTTGTTCATAGCGGTCAATAGCAATTTTGGCTGGTCTGCTGCCATCAATTTGATTGCGTCCGGGGGTATCCGGTCGATCCCAGGCGCCCTTCCGTTTTTCAAGCATCCCGCCGCCCGCGTAAGCTCTTCTATGGTGAATTTCCTTATTTCGGTTGTTGTTTCCGTATCTGACCAATCTCTACCAGCAGATGGAAAGAGTATGCTGCAGATTTCCTTTTTCCTATCTACATCTATCTCGTATGGTGCGAGCTGTTGTAATTTCTTGGCAACTAGCCGATACGCATCCCCCCAAATGCTATTGTCCAGTTCGTCGCAGAGTTCCTGCCAATGCTTCTTTTTGGTCGCCGCTATTAGTTCGCACAGTTCTTTTTTGTGTTTTCTATACGCGAGCCTCAGTTCGGCCACGCTCTCCTCACCAGCATTTGTCAACCTAGCTGTTCTGGTTAGTTTACGTCTATCCTTATTGCATGTCTTCCTCAATTCTGCAATGTCATCATTCCACCAATATACATGGCTGAATTTGTTGTTGGTGCAGGTGCTGGTGCTTATTCTGAGGGCCTGCTTTATGACCCTAGAGCAGTAGTTGTGGGTAACATCTTCGTCCTCCGTGTCTATTAAATGTATGATGCTTCTGTAGGTTTCCCAGTTTATGGTTCCACAGGGTTTTATCGGGCTCTTAGTAGTTCCCACTTCCTGACAATCAAAGTACAGATATTTATGTTCAGTCAGAGATTCGGTATTTAGGACCTCCCAATTGTCGATACACCTGGCTACGTTATTTGTTGATATAGTCACATCTATGTGTGACTCCGAGGCCCCTCTCACAAAGGTAGGTCTGCTTCCTTTGTTGTGGACCACCATGTCGAGTTCCGATATCCACTCCATCCAGTATTGGCCCTTCTCATCCTGCACAGGTGATCCCCAAGAGTATGCTTTAGCGTTTATGTCGCCGAGTACGATGGTTTCGTGGTCCAGGACATTTCCCATTATGCAATCCACCTCGTTCTTGTAGTCCACAATGTTTATATTGGGGGAGATATAGCAGCAGATACAGTTTACCTTTCGAAATGTCAAGACTATATATCCATCGCCCACCTTATGATCTAGGACGCCAACTTTTCTATTTAGCAGCAGCACAGCAACATTGGTTTTGGAGCATTTTAGCCATCTTTGATCTTGGACTCGTTTTTTGTTAGGTTCGCACACGAAGAGAATGTCAGCCTTCAGTTGTTTAGCAGTAGCATAAGCTATGTCCTGGGCAGCATACGAACGCCCTACGTTGATGTAGAGTACTTTCATGCGTTTGCAGATTGAGTTCTCGTGCTAGTGCTGCCAGTCCTGCCCCTGGCGCTATTGGTTATTTGTTTTGCCTTGTCGCTGATGATTTTTCTGTAATATGGGCACCTTGTTTGCTCGGCCCTGTGCCCCTTCTTCTTGCACGTTATACAGAAGCTTGCGTTGGTGCAGTCCTTGGCCTTATGGTTTTTCTCTCCGCAATTTAGGCAAATGTCGGTTTTGTCCGAGCCTTTGCACTCGTTACTGTAGTGTCCAAATTCCAGGCATCTATAACACCTGGCCACATTTACTCTGCCCGCACTCTGCAGGGTGTCCATCCTATTCTAATTGTCCCTTTTCCAATTAACTCTCTGGCGTGGGCTTTTGATGTCGCAATTGTGGCTTTCTGGCTGCCCCACTGGTTTGGTCTTACCGAGAGAACTTTAATTTCGTCTGTGTTTGCGTTTTTAACGCTTTTCTTGACAGCTTCTGTGATTTCCTCCTTGCTCAGATCTGCATCAATGTCTGTTATGTGCAGCACTTCATCGTTGCTTCTAACTCGCACCCTGGTGTCCTTGTTTGCGTCCAGGATCGCCTTTCTCATAGCTTCCGCTTTATCTTTGCCACCTTCTATTTCCATCATCAGGTCGCCCCTAGCAGTCTTCTTAATTGTCCTTACTTTAACCCCTAATTCATCGGGTCTTACACTTCCTTTAATAGAGCGAAGAATGTCCGCGTACTGTTTTCCCTCAGATTTAATGACAATCCCTTCAACGGGTTTGCGTGATTTTATTTTGCCCCCTTTATCGCTGTTTTCTTTGCTATCTGTGAGCATGACTATATCCACCATAGTTCCAGAGTCCCGGTATGTCCATTCCGTACATTTCTTCAAATAGGAGATCTCTACATTGCCCAACGCTACCATCTTAAGATGTACCAGTTCCTGCTCCTGGGTCTCAATCCTTAATTTAGCCAGCAATTCGTACAGTTTCTCGATGTCATTTACCCCCTCCGGATTAATCTTGTAGGGCAAGGCTAGGACTGTCCTGCAGCTCACCCCTTTTGTATTGCCCCTGCTCATGGAAGTTTCCGTCTTCATCTTCACGTATTCAATGTTGCCTTCTTTGAGTTCTTCGTCAAGCAGAGGGGCTAGGTCCGGCAGATCAGTTTTTATGTCGTCGTGCTTTTGTAGTGGGCCAGTTGTGTCTGGGTCAAGAATCACCGCCAGGTCCCCATGTAGTTCCCTGAGACTGCCTACTTTCATAATTTTGCTGTTTTTGAAGCAGCTATTTGGCCATTTTAGGTCGATGACTTCGGATAAACTCTGCCAGCCATCTTTCTTCTTGATGCGGCTTTCAATTTCGAGAGTTGTTTTATCTCTATGTTCTGATAGTGCCTTGTCAATGTCGGCTGCCTCTGCTTGGACACCCATGTCTTTGCCCTTCCCTGAGGGTTTAGCGAGTTTATGTAAGGCCTCACGCTCTAGTGCAATTTCATTGCCCTCTGCTATCTTGGCATTTAGCAGGTCGTGGCTAATCTTAAGGTCTTTCATTTTTTTTGTTTAGGACACCCACAGCGTGTGCCAATTCTCTCGTGATCGTCTTTATTTCCATTTTGGTTTTTGTACTTATTTTGACCATTTTCTTGAGCTCCTCTGTCTTGTTGCTGACAGCCATGATTCACCACTATTAATTTTCTTATTTGAAAGATGATTATTTAGAATAAGTTCCGTTAACATACTAGAATAACCAATGTGGTAACTGCCTGGTTCGTCTTGGTTACTTTGGTTGCGGTTGAATTAACGGGACACGTTTCCATTAAATTAACCTATTTTGTTTTTACTCGTAATTCGTGAGTAATTGAATCTTGAATTTAGTTAATAATTATGGATGAACAAATAGCATTCCTCTTTTTCCAAGAAATTATAAGTTCAGACAGTTCATCTAGTGACGAGGAGATTGAAGTACGGGGCCCTATAAGTATATCAATGTAATAAAGCATAATGCAGTATTATTACCACACTTGGTTACAGTTGCACGGCCTAGATTTGAAAATTATCAGCAAGTTATAGCCTTATATAGTGATGAAGAATTTAGACAAAACTTTAGAATGAACAGAACTACATTTTATCATGCTCTATCATTAATTCGCGACCAGATTTCTACACAAGTATTTTGATAAAGGTAGACATACCATTTCAGCCATTCTTTTTTCTATTTCATATGAAGAGATGGTTCTAGTACGACTTCTTTCTCCAGGTGAAAAGTTTGTTGCTTTGGTACTTCGAAAGGTAAATTATTTCCACTAACTCCATCACCGGTGTCATTTCCATCATCTAGTTTTGCTTTTTTACAAATTCCTGAACTAGAAGCAGTTGCAATGGGCTGAAAATGCGGGTCATGGCAATAAATGTCTAGAAATTCTTTAAAAAATGCCCATGATGATCTTGAATTTCCTGTCGAACTATTGGTATTACGAACTTTGTCATAGGTTTTTTTTAAATTCCTCCATTTTTCGTTGCATTTTACATCATTCTTGCAGATTCCATACATTTTTAGACTATTGCTATAACATTCCCATACTTTCTTTTATTGTACATTGGAGAGTCGAATTTATTTTATGGTTTCGATATTCTTCAATTAATAATTTTACCATCTTTTCTGTCCCAACAATGATCTTCATTTGCAGAGTCATTGGCCTGATTATCATTTTCAGACACTTCTATATTTTCTGTGTCGACAACATCGACATCTTCAGCTGTTCTGTATTCTCTATGCCCCTAATGCTAGCATTGTTATAATTGATAGTTATATTTTCATAATTTTTCAAACAGTTATGTTTCTGACTTAACTCGTTTTCAATAATTTCATGTATAGTAACCAATATAACATTACAGTAACCACATGTAAATTTTGTTTTATCCTACAAAATTACCCCATTATTTTTAAAAACCTTCAACTGTTAACCACTTTGTTACCTGTGAAATATTAATTTCTTCCATTTTCGTTTCTAGTAGAGACTATTTGTGACACATTTAACGTATGTATCTTCAGAACTATACACTTAACCTCAAAATAGGTGTTTAACCAGCACTTACCACTCTTACCAGTTTAAAACGTTAGTTGTTTTGGTGATGGAAGCGACATTAATTTTTCAGGAACCATGTTCCGTAATAACGCATTTTTCAGGAATTTTTCTGTTAACGGAACGCGAAAATAACACCAAAGTATCCAAGTTGATTTACGGAACGCATTCTTAATTTTCTTCATTTTTCGGTTGTCGCAGCGCCATGTTAGGTGTTAAGGAAACAGCGTCACGTAGATACTCGTTTATTGTAGGTCTTGTCAGTCATTAATACATACAATACATGCAACCATATCACTTATAATATTATGTATTGCATACATATACAGAGACTATTATGTTGTAGGTGGATAAGCACACACGACCGATAGGTTTAGTTACGATAATAACGCGCACACGTCCGACACTTGTCGGTTGATGTTTATTGTGCCACAAATGGACCATCAACTACGAAATCTGATTATGTTTTTAAGATATCGTCGTAAAAAACGACAAAACAGAAGATTTTGGGTCCATCCAATTGTGAGCCAGCGATTATTGAAGGGACAATTTCATACATTGTATCTAGATTTATGTTAACACCCTGACAATTTTTTTAATTATCATCGTTTTTCATAAATTCATTTAAAGTGTTGTTGTCCATATTACAACAAAAAATATCACACCAAGATACAGTTATGAGAAAATGTATATCTTTGGAGGAAAGGCTATCAGTTACATTAATGTAAGAAAACATATAATGCTTATTTATTTATTATGAAAATACATATGCTTACATTTTTTATTAATTTTCATTTTCGAACTCTAATGTTATCAACTCAGAACTATGAGTAGATAGTGGTGAATATTTAAACTGTTGTGATTTAATAATCTCGGGCGATGTCACTGCTGAGCTCACTTTAAGATTTGTTTAATGAGATTGCAGACTGTGTTGTTGATCCCATGGATATCTTTCAAGCGAATTCACCGAAGTAGCGGGAGTCAACAACAGTCCGTATTTCTGAATTGCATTTGTTGATAATGAACCTTGCGGCCTGCTTACTTGGGAAGTAAATTGTTCTGGGTCGCGAAGGGAAATAGAGTAAATTGTTTCTTTGTTTGCAACTATTTAAGACTGACCAAATCTTAAAATTGTGTTCAAAATCTCTGTCCTCAGTAGAAACTTTTGTTCTTCATTATATTTTTTAAATGAAGGTAGGAGTGAGCGTAAGAATAACTCATCTTCATCAAAAACTTTTTCTTGACATTTATTATGTCCTTCTTTAAGTATTTTTAAATACTCTTCATCATAGTTTTTTTTTTGTTTTCTTTTTACTCTGTGAAGAGACGCTCGAAGATGGGACTATCTCATTAACTGACGCTGGTATTTGTGGCACCGCTAATTCTTTGTCAGTGTCTGGTAATGATGATACAGTTTCTACCATTTATGAGTGTGGTAGTAAGAATAGGAGGTCGTCAAAGTATATGTATTTTCGACGTTCTTTGCAAGAACTTCCAGAAGGCATTTTTTTGGAGACCTAGTTCTCGCTTAAAACAGTCACGAAGAGAACTCCATCTCTTTTGTATTTCCTTTCCTGAAAGCAGAACAGAACAACGATTAACCGTTCATATTTCTTGCAAGTATTTAGCAACGGGAGACTTATTTAAAACCTTACATTATCAGTATTTGCTTGGAGCATCAACAATACGCGCAATAGTTTCTGAAATTTGTCACGCTAGTTGGGAATGGTTAAAAAGAGTTTCATGAAAGGACAAAATTTTCCTAACTGTTTGGGAGTGGTTGATGGAAAACATATTCGTATACGTATGCCACTAATGCCAGGCTCAAATTACTTTAAATTATAAAAACTTTTTTCTGTTATACTCTTAGCTGTGGTTGATGCAGATTACTGCTTCACATATGTTGATATTGGAGCTTATGGAAAATCGAGTGACTCTAACGTATTCAATAGCTCGTCTTTGGGAAAACGCGTAGCAGAAAATAGTATCAATATTCCAAATGATCAACAATTACCCGATGATGATTGCGGTAAACCTATACCATTTGTTTTCTTAGGTGATGAAGCGTTTGCAGCATCAACTCGTATTTTACGCCCCTTTCCTAACCGCTATTTGGATATTAAAAAACGTATTTTTAATTATCGCTTGTGCAGGGCAAGACGAATGGTAGAATGTACGTTTGGAATATTAGCTAGTAAATGGGGAATTTTTCACAGGAGTTTAGATGTGAAGATGGAATTTGTTTTAGAAATAATAAAAGCAGCGTGTGTACTCCACAATTTTGTAAGAAGAAGAGACGTGTTTCGCTTTGAGGATACACTGTATGAATTGCCATTTGATCGTCCTCGATCAATATCCAATGGAACCCCATAAGTGCTTACAAATCTTATACATTTAACTCAAAATAATCACAAAAGTAAATTCTAATAACTCTGTGTCCTAAAGAAACATATACGTAATACAAATCCTTAATGAAGAGATGCAAACAATATATAACATAATCCATAACATAATGGATGACATAATACATAACTGAGAAGTCCGTCAAAAAGAATAGTTGCTCTAAATAAGGTAGTGATAAAGTGGACAAGGTCGATGTCAGTTTGTTAATCTTAATTTACTGTGTAGTGTTTTAAACGCGAAACTTCCAATACCCCTTCATAAGGAATTTGTGTATTTTGGAACCCTGGAATATCAGTCACGACATACCTATCATTTGGCAAAACGGTTTTTACAGCATTACGACCCTTTGATATTTGGGAATCAATTTTTTATTATACCGGAGGTGGTGTCGAATTAACTACCATAACATACTGACGCTACTACGGTATTTTTGTGGTTTCTTGTGCCTTTTATCATAATACTTCTTATTTTCTTCTTGTAGTTTGTTTATATTGCTTGCAGATTTACCTCTTAGTTCCTCGAAATCTAATCTCCCTTCTTCCTGTACGAATTCAACTTCGCATAAAACCTCGTCCCATTCAACTCTTCGCCCGTCTGTAATTTTTGCTAACACAGGCGTCAATAATCTATTGATTCTCTCAATTTGCCCATTTGCTCTAGGTGCTCTGGTGGCTATTAATGTGTGGCGAATCCCCTGTTTACCCACAAAGTCTTTAAATGCTTGAGATATAAAACAAGATCCACGATCGGAAATTATTACTTTTGGCTTGCTGTAATTACGCATGTAGTTTTATAAGTGCTTTAAAACCTCGTGTATCTGAGTACTTTTACATGGATAAAATTTGATAAATTTAGAAAACCCGTCTATTATTTCAAATACATAAGTATGTTTGCTCCTTGTCTTGTTTAGAGGTCCATAATGGTCGCTATGAACTACTTCGAACGGTAATTGGCTTTAGGAATGTTATACAAGCATTCATCTTTTGGGACTGACACTGTATTGAATTCGATACATTTCAAACAGTGATTAATATAGTATAGTTGCTAATCGTTTTCTTCATTCCTGGAAACCAGTAAGTGCGTTTTATTGGTTCACGGGTTTTTTGTACTCCGAAATGTCCCATGTTATTGTGGTATGTGTGTAAAATGTGAAACTCCATATCTTTCGGAACATAGAACAATATATTACCCTCATGTTTGCGATAGACTAACCCATTACGTAATTCGAAATGTAGGTTTCTTTTTCAATAAAATCACGGATCTTCACTATTCTCATCATGGTTAAGTTTGTTTGAGTGCTAACGTCTTGTTCTAAAGTATTTCCTTCAAGAATCAAGATATTCGAACCCGGCTTAATGCATCCACATGTTGCATTTGAGGATTCGCGGTCGGTGTTTCGATCTGTAATTATAATTTTGTAAGAATAAACACCAACGCATTATTCGCGGAATGATATCTTTTTTTGCTAACGTTAACCGAAAACTATCACAGTCTGTGAATATTTTGAATGGTATACCCTGCAAGTAGACATGAAATCGCTTAAGTGAATAAATTATGGCCAAACATTCTAACTCATATCTATTGTAGGATATTAGGTTAGGTACTTAATGTAGAAAAGGTTGGCAGCACTGATGTACAGCAGTTGTAGAAATAAGGTCGTGAATAAAGTATGTTATTTTTAGAACCGTTTTATTAATTACAAATTATCAGAGAAATCGTATATAACATGGCGCAGTCTAATACTGTTTAACAAAGTAAAACGTCGTAATTATAATTTAATTAAAATACGTAATCAAAATGGGAGATAATAGAGTATTGGTCCTTGTCGATGACCGGCAACTTGGCCGAGAACTGGAAAACATGGCGAGCACGTTTTGAAAACTATTTAGTAGCAACCGAAATAAACAGAAAAGAAGAATCGACACAGTGTGCACAGCTATTACACTACATAGGAGAAGAGGGTTTTAGAATTTATTCAACTTTTTCGATACCGGAGGACGATAAAAATAAATTAGACAAATTGCTAGTAAAATTCGAAGAACATTTTCTATCCAAAGAGAATATTAATTACGAACGCTATAAATTCTTTTCTTACAAACAAGAGATGACGCAAACCATAGAACAATTTATTACAGAAGTAAAACAAAGAGCAATGAAATGCAATTTAGGAATTTACAAGACGATTTGAATCAAATCGATGATTATTTGTGGTGTGTTCAAGTTTCTATGATAAGGGAAATTATACAAGATGATCCGGATACTCTGGAGAAGCAGTAGAAATTTGTCACATTATGGAAAAATCCAGGTTGAGGAGTCAAGCAATGGAAAGTTCAGCCGCAGTGGACTCGTTGAAGAAACGCGCGACCCAAGAATAACTCACGGACAAGCAAAAAATGACAGGATTATTACAAATTGCATGAAGTGCTGGTAAAACTCATCAGATTAATAAATGCCCGCATATGGAAAGGAATGTAATTTTTGTTCATGTGGTAAATCATTTTTCGAGTGTGTGCTATAAGAAAAAAGTTCATCAAGTAGAACTAGACTCTAATTTAATTCAAGTTCAAGTAGCAACGTAAAGTAATGACAATTATTTGTTTGTGGCAGCATTATTAAAATATTGATAATATTAATGTCGAACAATGGACATCATATCTAGATGTTAACGAAACACCTGTAAAGTTTAAAATAGACACAGGCTCTATGGCAAATGTTTTATCTATAAATATTTTAATTAGGTTAGGTTTAGATAAATCAAATATTGTTCCCAGTAATGTTAAACTAAAATCATATACAGGTCAGGGTTTAAAAGTAATAGGTGTAAGTAAAATGCATGTAAAAGAAACCATAAGCCGTATACAATTGAATTTTTTATTGTAAATTCTAATACCGAAAACATATTAGGGTTGCAATCCTCAATGTGATTTAAATTTGATTATGAAAATTGACTCTGTTAATGGGGAATCAAATACTATGGAGGTATTATTAAGGAGTTTTCTGAAGTTTTTTCAGGTATAGGATGTATAGACGGTAATCCACACCACATAACTTTAAAAGAAGATGCTAAGCGGTGTGCATCCATTAGAAAGGTGGCATTGCACTTGCACGAAAACCTTAAGGAAAGTTCTAGAGGAACTAGAGAAATCAAAATTTAGAAAAAGTCAATGGTCCATCTGATTGGTTGAATATCAATGGTGTTGATAAGGAAACCAAATGGTAAGTTGAGAATTTGTTTGGATCCCAAAGATCTTAACGAAGCAATTAAAAGAGAGTATTGCCAACAATACTACTATAGAGGAATTACTAGTCAATTAGCAGGTGCCACCATTATTTAGTACTCTTGATGCAACGCAGGGATTTTACCAAATACCACTAGACAACAGCAGTGCAAATCTCTGCACTTTTGGAACACCGTTTGGACGGTATAAATTTCCTAGATTACTTTATGGTGTAAAGTCTGCACCGGAGGTGTTCCATGAGCGCTTCAAAAACATTTTTTCCTTCGAAGGCACACAAATATATATTGATGATGTTTTGATATGGGAGAAAAACAAAGATGAACTTGATAAGCGATTAAGAAAGGCACTCACTGCTGCTAGTGATAACAGTATAAAATTTAACTTGTCTAAGTGTAAGTTTGGGTTAAATAAAATAGAATATATGGGTCATGTAATATCTAAAGATGGTGTCTCTCCTAGTAATTCAAAAATACAAACAGTTCTGGAGATACCTAAACCGGAAAATAAAACAGATGTGCAAAGATTACTTGGCATGCTAACATATAGTAGCAAATTTATCCCAAATTTTTCAAGCGATACCGCCTCATTACGAGAATTGGTTAAGAAAGATAACGAATTTATTTGGTCAGATGAACATGAAGTAGCTTTTAAGAATTTGAAAGACAAGTTAATTTCTAAACCAGTTTTACAATTTTTTGATGTTGGCAAAGACATGTTATATCAGTAGAATGCCCTAGAAATCTGGATTAGGCGCGGTGCTTCTTCAAAATAGACTTCCGTGTGCGTATGCCTCGAAGGCTATGAGCGAGACACAAGCCAGATACGCACAGATCGAAAAAGAACTGCTTGCTGTCTGTTTTGGTCTGGAAAGATTTTACCAATACATATTTGGCAAAAAAGTTACTGTAGAAACGGACCACCTTCCATTAATTTTAGTATTTAAAAAACCACTTAATAAGTGTCCGGCTCAATTACAACGTATGATGATGCAAATCCAAAAATTCGATATTAACTTAGTATATAAACCAGGAAAAGAACTGTTACTAGCTGATGTTTTATCAAGAGCATATGCCAAAAGTATTTACAATAGTGAGATGATGACGAAATTCATTCTCTCAGTCTGTTTAATAAGAAACGAAATAAATGCAACACCAGAAAAACTGGAACAAATAAAACAAGAAACGTAAAAGGATGGAGAATTACAACTCTTAACAGTTATTTTAAATGGCTGGCCTAATAATAATAAAAAATTAAGTGACAAGGTCAAGCCATACGCACAGTATAAAAGTGATTTATGTATAATCGACAACATAATCTTCAGAGGTAGATGTATAGTTATACCTGTAAGTTTAAGGAATGAAATGCTAAAACGCATACATTATGGACGTTTGGGAATAAACAAATGCACGCAGTTAGCTCAGGAAACACTTTTTTGGCCCGGAATGATAAACCAGATAAGACAAAAAATATCAAATTGTCATTTATGTTTAAAATACTCCAATTCACAAACAAAAGAACCTTTAATTAACCACGAAATACCGAAAATACCATGGAATAAAGTGGGATGTGATATCTTCGAACTGAATGGTCAGAAATATATTTTACTCATTGATTACTATTCGAAATTCGTAGACGTTGTTGATTTAGAAGCAACTACAACCAGTGAGAAAATTATAAAGGTACTAAAAGACGGGTTTTCTTTGTTTGGCATACCATTGACATTAATTTCCGATGGAGGACCTCAATTTACATCAATCCAGTTCAAACAATTTTCGAGGGATTGGCAATTTAACCATATATTGTCATCTCCGACTAATGCACAATCGAATGGTATGGCGGAAAGGCACATCCAAAGTGTGAAAAGGATGTTAAAAAAAGTTATAGAAGACGATGGGGATTTACAGCTGGCACTGTTACATCATCGGAACACTCCAGTTGTTGGAAATATTGCTCCAGCAGAATTATTGATGTCACGAAAGCTGAGAACAACCCTACCATATGTATTTGAGTCCTTTAAACCAAAAGTTGTAAAAACATTCAATACAACAATTAAAAAACAGCAAAAACAACAGAAACACTATTATGACCAATCAGGAGTCAAGGAATTATCTATACTCACTAAAAACACTAGAGTCTATGTTTCAAACTAAACCAAAAAGGTTCCTGGACTCCTGGTAATTATTTAAGTAGATTAAGAGATAAGACATATAAACTGAGGGCTGGATAGCGGGATCTGTTTTAGTTAGAAACAGAAAGATTCATTAACCTTTGAAAATGCATACAAATCTAGGAATTGCTAGAGACCGTCTCCAACCGCAGCAGTTTCTGGAGAAAGGAAGGAAAACGAAGAAATTAAATGTTATTTAGATTTAGATAAAGAAGATGAAAATTTAGATACAAGAAGTGAGGCTGAAACCAGTACACAAAATATAAAGAAAAATAAAGATATTTTAGATAAGGAAACAGAAAGTACAGAATCAGACTCTGATGGAAACCAAAGTATGAAAACATCCTCATATGGTCGCAAAGTAAGACCACCTCACAGACTGAATTTGTAGTTCTAAATTAAAACGTTCTCTTTAAGGGGAAGGATGTAGGATATTAGGTTAGGTACTTAATGTAGAAAAGGTTGGCAGCACTGATGTACAGCAGTTGTAGAAATAAGGTCGTGAATAAAGTATGTTATTTTTAGAACCGTTTTATTAATTACAAATTATCAGAGAAATCGTATATGACAGCTATGATATTTCGACTCGCACTCAGTTGCTCTTTTACTAAAATAAAATATGGGGTGAAATTTGCCATCGGTTTGTTTTTGTAATAATATAGAACCATAACCTTGGGCGCTTGCGTCGCAATGCAATTGGGTTTCACTAGGAGGAGAATAAATAGACAATATTGGTGTCGAAATCAGTTTACTTTTTAAAATTTCAAACGCGTCCAAATGCTCTTTATTGAATTGAAATTTTACGTCTTTCTTAAGAAGGTCATATAATGGTTTTGCAAGCAACGAAAAATTCTGAATAAAACGCCTAAAATAACTGACTAGTCCTACAAAACCTATGAAGCTGTTTGGCATTTGTGGGAATTAGGTACATCTCTACCGCTCGTATAGTATCGCTACTTGGTTAAATTCCCTTTCTATCGTGTATCCTAAATAGTTAATCTTTTGCTTTAAAAATGAACATTTATCTACTCTAACATCTAATAAATTTCAGAGAGTAATTTAAATACTTCTTCGAGAATACTCAAATTTTCCTCAACCGTTTCAGTCGCAATTAGGATGTTATCGAAATATATCAATACTTTGTTCCTGTCTATTAGTTCTTTAAAAATTTTGTTGATAAAACGCGCGAAAATAGCTGAAGCTAGACTCGAACTTTCATTCAAACTGCCCAATGGGTGTGATAAAATACGTATACTTCCTAGAATTTTCATCTAACGTAACATGATAAAATGCGTTTTTCAGGTCCAATTTAGTAAAATAACATTTTCCTTTTAATTGATCTAAGTGCTCAATCAACGTAATTGGAAACTGGTCTCCAACTAAAAATCTATTTAAGGTTCGGAAATCTACGCACATTCTATGTTCTTCAGTTTTCTTTTAGTCAAAACAATAGCGGAACAATATGGGGAGTCACTTTCACAAATTATTTTGCGTTTTAACGGATCTTGAATGATATCATTCAGGTTCTGTCTCTCAAAAAATGATAGTCGACGCGGCTTAGTACAAAAGGGTTTATGCTCTGTCAGATAGATAGCTACATTTTAAACTTAGTTTTTGGTTTCTCTGGTTTCTTTGAATATAAATAATGATTGTTAAACAATAGTTTCGTTTTTGCGATATCAGCTGGTGAAAGACAGGTATCAATATCTAACAATGGTTCATTATTGTATTCCTCAACAAATAGAATATCAGAAAATGGAAAAGTCTCTTTAACACTACAATCTTTTGCAATGATATCTACAGCACCGTTTTTTAATGTAATTGTGTCAATTGCACTATTCTCTATAAAATCCCTACCCAAGAGTATGTTAGAACTTATAGTATCTGGCTTAATAACATGAAATTTGATCTGACATTTGACATTGTTCACTTGTACAATATCTATAAAAACTCCAATTATCTCCAAGCGTGACTTATTTAAACCTACATATAAATTAATATCTTCATATGGCATAATGTTACATAATTTAACTAGCTCGCTACTGATTAAAAATATCGGGCTACCTGTATCAAGTATAGCTAGTATATTGTCTCCAAATTTGCCTGCTACTGTCACCATGTAAGCTGCCTTCGGACCTGTTGCTACATCTACCAGTGCCACATTGGATGACCACTGTGGATTCCCAGAATTTCTCTTCTGCGGACAATTTTTAACTGTATGTTCCTCGCTTCCGCAATTGAAGCACGGTCCACATTCAGATGCCTTGTGCCCTCCTTTGTAGCAATTAAAACACTTAACATATTTGCCAGTGGAATTCCTACCTTCCAACGAAGCTTCGGTGTGTGCCTTGCCTTGAGCTGTGTCCTCCTTAATCACATTATTCATTAACTGATATAAATCCTGTGTGGTTTTGATGCTTGATGCTGACTACGCAGTGTTTTATCATCAAACCCGTCTATTAGGTAGTGCATCATTTCCTTTTTAGATACTCCTGCATCATTTCCTAGAAGGACTTTTTCATGAAAATAGACCGAAAACTTCTCACTTCTCTTCCACCGCCTCTCTTCCATGGATTTTCTTAAACTAACAGGGTTTGTCAGGGCCCCGTACATTTTCTTCAATTCTCTCTTGAGTTCCGGCCAGGGCATTGTCAGGAATGTCCATGGAATAACCTGACTAGAATGGTAACCCTCATACGCCAACTCGGACTGCGTTTAGTGACGCCTGATGACTATTCTTCGTACTAAAAATTTATTGGCGGGTAATTTAAATGTTTACTATTATTTGCTCTTTTATATTTATGATTTGAAATAGAACAAAAACACATGATTTTGTAAAATACCTTTATTAATTGTGCAAAAATACAATAAATACATGGTACTATTTCCTATAACAATAGTATATAAATACATAAACATTTATTTTAAATCAAAAATTAATGAAAAGCAAAAAAGGAATAACAACATATGCATTGAATATTGCATTTTTAGAGACAAATGTGAAAATTGAAGCAATAAAATTCTAGAAATAGGTCGATGAAATATGTGAGTTCATAAACATAAGTCGGAATATCATTATGAATAACAAAATCTCTTATTAGAAAAGAATTAATTAATTTTAACCAGGTAAAACGATTATGTATACCTATATCGTTTACTTTTAATAAATTTATAGACTGGTGACGTAAACTTAAATTGTTGATCTAGAACTCGAGAACACTATCTAATCCTCCTTGTTCTCCATTTGATTAAGTGATTTTCCTTGCAGGGAGTTTTCTATACAAATTAAAAGATTATTGAGAGTTAAAAGTTAGGTTACCTGATATTTGAAATTATATTACTAATTTAGCATTAAAGAATATATTTATAGTATTTGGTTAAAATTAGCTAAGAGCTTTTCCATTAACATAATAAATTTAGTTAATAGTTTCCTTCCCCTGTAATCGTAGAGGAAACTAACTAAATAATAAATTTTTAATTTTTCTCCCAAAAATATTTTTATCTAAATCGGTTGTGGTTATTTTCTTTGCATTTATTTACTAAAGCCAATTTTTGATTCGCTGTCATTAAATCACTTCCAGATTTGGTTTTGATTTCTTGGTTCTCGCTCTATGCCCTCGATATTATGTCTCAAACCCCAATCCATTCACCATAATGGTTTCACTACGACTTAGTCTTCCTTTCGAAGGAGTTAAGTGACATTGTCATGCTGCATTAATTAAAAACGCTGTATTTACCTAAAATAATATATTTGATTAGGGTGGTATATCTTAGAATGTTTACTTTTAACTTACGTGTACATTTTTATGATGTAAGGTGAGATGGGGAAACATTTCTTGATATTATCGATGGATCTGATGCACCTAATAAACATAAATTTATATTACCATTATAGCCGACTATAGCTTAATTAGATTTAATAACTCACTTGTTTTTCATGTTATGTACTAATCAAATTCATTTGTAAATATTAATAACTTACATAATAAATGCGGGCGCAATTTTCTTGCTGCAGATTGTAATGCAATGTCTCCAGAAGAATTCTCTAGAAAGTGTACCTGGCTTATGCACAACCCTAAATAAATCTTATAACGGAACCGACTTTTGAATATTCGCGGCACGGATGCCAGTGTCGCCAACCTACTCGTTTAGGCGACTACGAGTTAGAATAACTTCATATAGATCACGTGTTGTCGATGGCGGCAAGTCGCAACGAGTGCTGTTGATATAGTGAAACTATTATGTCATTTATTTATATATGTATTAAACGTAGTTACAATAAATAAGAGTTAAACTGACGCCCAACTAGTGGCCCGAACATTGGAACTAGAGTGCATATTAGGTGAGTCGTGTAGATAGACAATAACCTTAAATATTTCATTCGCGCTTCCGCTTGTCAATAAGAACGCTTTTCGGTAAATTACCGCATTAAACTGTGCTAAGAATTCAACAAATACGTTGCTTGTTTACAACTGTCAAGTTGCTTATATATCTTTTCACCACGTCTTCAAATCTAGAAAATACTCGTGTTTTACGTTCTACAACACAACGTAAGAAAGATACAATGCCGCTTACTATGTCAAGCGAACAGTTTACACAACTGCTAGAGAACGTAAAGATTGCGCTACAGGATGAGCGAGATGCACCTGATCAGAAAGTCGAATTAACTGGAAATTTCGCTAAATGCAATTCTAGATATTCTGGTAATAAAACTGAGGATGTAGAGGCATTTATTAACGCGATTCTGGTATACAAGGATTGCGTAAATGTTACCGATGAAAATGCTCTTAAGGGATTGCCTATGTTATTAGATAATTCAGCTGCTGTTTGGTGGCAAGGTACAAAATCATCAATTACGTCATGGAATGATGCATTGACAGCGTTGAGACATGCTTTCGGTATGAATCAACCCAATCACAAAATATTTAAACAATTATTTTCCAAAGAACAGTCGAGTAATGAACCCACAGACATTTTCGTGAGCAATGCTCGTGCTTTATTGGCAAAGTTAAGTAAAGAGCCACAATTACACGAGACTCATAAGCTCGGTATGATATATGGTCTGATGCATACTCGCATAAGGCGATTGTTATCTAGAGAACAGGTTAAAGACTTCCAGGAACTGATAGATAAAGCCCGATCCATTGAAGATAATTTTCTTGAACCCAAGCAAAACACGGAAAGGCAAAGTACTGATGAACATGCAAAAAAGATAAGACCGAAGTGCTCTTATTGTCACAATTTTGGGCATGTTCAGACGGATTGCAGGAAATTTATTGCAACTTCAACCAAAAACAAGGAAAATGAATCGACTAATCAACATAAGAATCAATCAACATCCCAAAACAATATTTATTGCTTTGGTTGT
>RXPK01000291.1:0-60615 GCA_004143645.1 Protaetia brevitarsis | reverse complement strand
TTAAACAAAATTTGGACTATAGTTCCGTAAGAGGACCACTGATTTGGCGAGTTTATATGTACGAGGGAGGTCCAAAAGTTCGTGGAATGGAGGGGATGAATGCGGATAGGTGCGCTTCGCTATGTGTTCATCTGATTGGGACTCATCATTAGTATATAGTGTAAGCTGCAGCCTATTGCGTCAGTCGTTTACGAATAGTTGCCTGCTAAACAAGTCAATCGGAGAAGAAACTGAAACTATGGAGAAAATTGAACACCGTGCTGTAATAAAATTCCTTACCAAGCAAGGAAAGAACGCCCAAACCATATTGAATGAAATGGAAACCGTTTATGGGGAACAGTGCCCTAGTAATCAATGATTTATAAGTGGCATGGTCTTTTAAACAGGGCCGGGAGTCGATTGAAGACGATCCCCGCTCAGGACGGCCAGTTGAGGCCACCACATCAAACATCGTCGAAAAAGTGGAAGAACTTGTACTGGAAATACCTGTTTGAAGAAAAAACAATTATCTGCATTAGTTGGAGTATCAGATACCACCATTTTCGTATCCTACATGACACCTGGGTATGACAAAAGTCAGTGCAAGATGGTACCGAGAACGCTCATGCCACTTCAGAAACAACAGCGTGCCGATGCGTCCGAACAATTTTTGGACTGTGTGGAGACGAACCTGCACACATTTTGGAGCGGATTGTTACCGGAGATGAAACATGGTTCATCACTTGAGCCTGAGTCCAAACAGGAGTCATGCAATGGCATAAAAAGGGACACCACCCGCCAAAGAAATTCAAGTGTCAGAATCGGCTGGAAAGTTGATGGCTACTATTTTTGGTTGTGAAGGGATTTATTGATTGATTACAAAGAAAAAGGAGGGAGCATACCGGAGATATTACGCAGCGATATTAGGAAAATTAAAGGAGGCATCAAGGGAAAACGTCGAGGAAATTTGACCAAGGTGTGTTCCTCTTGCAAGACAATGCGCCGGTTCACAAGAGCAAAGTTGCAATGGCTGCTCTGCACAAGCATGGCTTTCAATCAATAGTCCATCCCCTACAGTCCGACCTGGCCCCTAGTGATTTTTATTTGTTCCCGAATTATAAAAAACACTTACGGGAAGAAAATTTTCCGACGACAATGAGGTAAAGGGGGCAATTTTAGCCCATTTTGAGGCGAAAGATAAAAATTTTTTTTGATGGTTAGAAAATTAATTCATAAATCTAATAAAATGTATTGTGCTTAAGGGTGATTATATTGAAAAGGAAAAATAGATTTATTGTTTTATTTTATTAAAACCCTTTTCATTTCACGAACTTTTGGACTCCCCTCGTATATTAGCGGAAAACGCATGTGTTTCCAGAGTGTAAAATAGCTATTCATTTTTTGAGTAAATGGAAAGAAAGTACTAAAAACAGTTTGTTCAGTTCAACAGTTTTTCGAGGTTATGTGCGAGGCGTTTTTGACGGATTTAACATGTGGTAGCAATAATGTGAAAGGAAAAGTTACCAAAGTTTAGACATACCAGGCGCAAAGTTCAAATGAACTAGATTGAATTGTGACTGCATTATTGTCAGTTTAGTCATGAGAATTAATTTTTCTCTAAATCCTTCCTCTTCTTTATGGTGCGTAGGCCTATTTGTAGAGATGTTTTGCCTGTTAGTGCCGCCGAAATAAAATAGATGAAATAGATTTCTGATTTCATTTAATGTGAAGACCTAATTCTGACATCCGTCCAGGAAATGTTGATGGAGAAGAGGATAATGTAATGCATCAATGGCACTGCTTGGGTAAGTGTACACAAAAGATAGTCCATATTCAATTTAATGATTCCATTTCAGCTCAGTGTCTACTGAAGTTTCGATGTACGCACATTCTTGCAAGGAGCGACACCCTCGAGTAAGACGGAAACCCTCCTTTTACGGAAATTGTATGGTGATTGTTATTGCGATGGCAGAAACAAGTCAGACAAATTTACGGTCCCAGAAAAGCAATATTCAAGTGGAGGTTTTGCTGAAGAAAGCGAAACTGTGATCATCAGAGTCATGACAAAAATCACTGGATACTTAGGATCATAGAAAACGATTCTGAGCACTTTAGGATGATATAACACCAGTTATATCATGGGATCTTAAAATACATAAAAATTAATATAGGTAATGTGACCGATAACAAAGACATTTTACGTTATGTATAGTGTAATTCAAATTAAATGTTTAAAATCAAACAAATTCATTACATTATTGTGATTTAAAGATTTTATTTAATAAAATTGAATAAAGCAGTTTGTTGTTTTAATATGGTCTTTTTATAATTCGGTTTTATGTTTCATGTGGAACACGAAGCAAAATTAGTCTACATATTAAATTAAAATACGGGATACTTAGTTACTTTGCATATATTATTGTCTTAGGGGCCTTAAGAAAGAAGAAAGAATGCCACACCTCATTATATTGACAAATTCATTTATTCAAGCAAGTTGTTAATCTTTTTATTAATGCTTTACTTACCATGTAATCAAATAAATTGCTTTTATATAAAATAATTCTGTTATAATTATAATTTCAACTATACAATATTAATTACAGTTTATACGTAAACTTCCTACGAATTATCTATATGAAATATGAATTTGTTTCTATCCGATACACCAACCAATTATAAGAAACCAATAATGAGAAATGTGAAAACTTATAATAATTCTTACAATTGCACTTAACCTAACAAATAAGTTTGTATTTGGCGCCTGTTTTATATTAAAATTTGGTCACTTTTAGTAACTTTTCCTTCCACATCACTACCACGTGTTAAATCCGTCAAAAACGTCTTGCACATAACCTCGAAATAGCACTTTTCGAACACTGTTTTTAGTACTTCCTTTCCATTTGCTCAAAAAACGAATAGCTATTTTACACTCAGGAACACATGCTCTTTCCATTAATATGGATATAAATCGCCAAATCAGTGGTCGTCTTACGGAACTCTTACCAAAATTTGTTTAATTATTCCTTATAACAATAAATTAAATAGCACCTTGCGTGTGTTTTCTAACCTAGCGAATTAATCCCTTGCAACACAGATGGCGCTGCACAGAATGGATCTGCAGACTAAATTCATTATAGCGTTTGAGAGGCGATCAAAAAAAAAGGGTTATGGATACCAGTAATAATTTGACAGAGTGCAAAATAGATTAATTAGATTGCTCTACGAGTAGCTAAGTAACGTGAGTAAGCCAGGGTTGCAATCCAATTTAGTCAAAAATCGGGTATTTTGATTAAACAGTTTTATTTCCACACGGAAAATTATATATACAAGAGGTGAGTTTATACACAGCGGGGTAAAATTAGCAGAATAAAGCTCTTTATTTTCAGCGGGCAGCGAGTTGTACATTCATACAACAAAAGTACAGAAAATTACATAGAAATGCTAAGCAATAACCAAGAAATGAGTTACCAAATTAACTGGCTTTCAATATCGCAGTGCGGTTTAAATCGTCTAAGTTTCCTCATGCAAAAGTAAGTCCCTTGCCTATTTCAGGATGAGTGCAGCAGTAAATCAGATCTTCTGAATTGACTTAGCTCTTACCTGGGTCAAAACAACAAGAGAGATTCTGTTCGGTTTGCGGTCTCCCTTCTAAATTACCCGATGCCAAGATGAGAAGCACCTGCGTGAATATACGGATTAAAATGTCGGTAGCTTCTGCCCCAAAAAAATTAATAGGTAGGTATTTATTTTGTCAGAATGGTTGAAATACTTTTGCCCACAAATTCTAACTCCTGCCAAAGTAAGTGTGCAAAATTCACAGGTTATATCCTTGTTAATCTCCACGAGGAAAGATTACCAAGAGAGTCGGTACAGCAGTGTCGAATACCGGTGCTGTGTCAGCGGTTAGTAAAAGAAGAGATTGTTAACACAGAAAGCCGTGCTTATATGCCATACACTGAAAGCAGAAACAGCATTGACAGTTGAAACAGGTATGTTCAGAAAATATGATGTTAATAAACATGTTCCAAAACTAGATACAAATGATTAATTACAGATTGTGCCCGTGATTAAAATAAATTGATAAAAATACCCGTGAAATTATTAATTATTTCTAAATGTGATTTAAGAAACTAAGCAATTTATTTTATATTAACGTGAAACGTTACACCATGGAAGAAGAAATCACGAAAAACAATAAAACCGGTGACGTCATACTGTCGACAGGGATGCTTTGAGCAATTCGGCAGTGTCTGTGTTAGCTTGTAAATGCGATACCGGCATGTATTTATTTTTCACCTCATATTTTTTTATATGCGTTATCAGTAAGTAGATAATAATAATATAATAATAATATTATTATATTATTTATACTGATAACGCATATAAAAAAAATCATTTAATATCCGAAAATAAATCAATCGAATACAACAATTTGAATGAGTTGAGAATACTTTATGCAGTTACTGAGTGAATACCATGATTATACATGATCAGCGAAATTAAAATGTGCCAGAACCAACTCGTCCGACAACAATATTTTAGTACGTTGTGGTGATTTATGGGAGTACAAAACTTTCAGCACTCCAATTGCTCTTCGAATACAGCCGTTAATATGCGTCCTAAACTTTAAACCACAGCCCAAGTGAACGCCCAGATTTGCACTGGTAACCGGTGATGGCGAGATCCTATTGCAATCACCACAGTGACATACAAACTATGCCGTGCTCCTCAATAACACCATTTCGCTCGGACTTGTCAGAGTTAACTTTAGGTCATGTGCTTCTGCAAATAATTTCACAGATGCCAAGTCTTCATTCAAATGCTCCAATGCCTGATCAGCACCATCAGCCGCAGAGAGGAAGTAAAGACTGGTATCATCTGCATAATTGTGTAATTTAGAGCGACGCACTGCTGAGGCTAATTTAGATGTGTAAATGGTAAACAGCACTGGCCCCAGTATGGAGCGTTGGGGAGTAAATAAAAGAAAAATTACATAAAAGGAATTTGCGAAGCGGTAGTTTGGCAAAAAAAAAATAGATAACCTGCTGATTACTACGATTGAAGTAAATAAAAAATAAAAGAAAGAATACATTCTTTTGTTACACACTGAGAAAAATGGGCTAAGTAAAGTGTTTACTTGATAAAAAATTAATTACAATAGATAAAGTTTTACTTGGAACTATTCTCGTTAATTAATACCGGCAACTAAACCCAGTTTCCTGAATGCAAGTTGTTACTGTAAATAGTGCTTTTATTAACGGCTATTACACAGCGTACCTGACGAATTTGTGCTAAGTAACGTATTATTTATGACTGCAGCACATGGTTTAGTAGAGCTAACAACAATGCTGATCGCTATTTAAATTCATGTATTTTCTAAATAGCTAACAACTTACCACAACTACGATTATTTGAGTTTTGCTGCCACCCCGTGATTGTTTTGCTATTCCTGATTGGCTAATGCGGTGGAGTAATAAAATAGTCCCGATTGCTACGCGCGCAAGCGCGGGCTAGCGTCAAGTAAGAGTTACGGACGTGTGAAATGGTCGTCGAAAAAGAGTGGCCAAGGAGTACGGCCATTGTAGGCCAGTTGGAACCCAAATATATTAAAAATACCGGTGGGTTAACTCAAGGCCCCATCCGTTATAAGAATCCCAGCGAAAGAAAGAAGTACCGAGCCTATAAGCAATCGGATGTTTCAGATTGCAGTTTTAAACCACGTGGTGGATATTTGAATTCCCCATCATTGTGATGTATCTGCGCCGCTGGTGAAGTTAAAGTGTGGATGCCGTCGCTAGTGATCGACAGTCCCACCTACGTTAGGGATACCCCGAGTAGCCGTTTTCGAGGCGATCACCGGACATAACCGCCACGTACGCCGACAGGGATCAACCCGCCGAGACAACGCCCAATGCAAAGAACCGACAGAAACCGCAAGTTTACCCCTAGGTATTTATTTCTTTTGTTCTATTAGTTGTAACTTCAAAGCATATTTCTCTTTGTCTTGTTTAGATTTTAATAATTTTCAATACTAAATAACGTTTCAAGGGGCACCCATTTACTTATCTTTTATTATTGCTTTGTTCATTTTTTCATTATTAAGGAATTTATTTTATGAGTCATTAGGTTGTAAATTGTTTAAAAAAACTGTTGTTAAAGTGAAACCAATATCTTTCATTCATATCAGGAAGTCATTGTGTTTGTCCTAGACAAAATAAAACTATTACTAATAATACTGTTTTTTATTTAAATTTATATTAAATATTCACTAAACTTCCTCGTTTCCTACACTACCTATAGTTGAACAACAAATTTAAGGTAAGTATATTCTATATTTATAGCAAACCATTACCTTCATATATCAGGTATTAGGGAACGTGCATTAATGATACTGTTTCCTTATCACAAGTAATCCAAATACCTTGCATTAATTGAGGTTAATAATGAAAGTGCGATAGCCATTATAGAATAGTTCATTCATAGCAATACATCTACTTGACATGAGCAAATCTTTTACTTACCGCAAATGCATATATTCTTTGGTTTACTACTTCAGTTTAATTATCATTAGTAACTTCATAAGTTACCGGTATGAAGCAGACCGTAAGTAACTTAGATTGCTTCTTGTTAGTATCAGTGTTTAGGATCTCTTTTTCACTTTTTACTTAAGATAATTGTACTTTTTACTTAAGATAATTGTATTTTTATTTATGATTATTAATTTTTTTTTTTCTCAGTGCAGGTAATTATAAGTATTACCGTAATTTTAGTTCCTTCCGTGGATTATTTTGGCTGGGTTAAATTAAAACATTTAAATCGGCTAAAAATGGGGAAAACATACACAGGTTTTTAAATGTGTCTACTTCTTAAATCATTTGTTTCCCCTACAATGCTGAAATGCATGTTCATTTAAGCCACTTCTACCACTCCTATAAAGCCTCTATTGGTTTTCATTGAACAAAAAGGATTAACCGCAGTGTGCGTACACCTCGGTTTACCATAGGGAATGCCGATGCAACAACACGACTACTCCATTTCGACCGACAATAATCTTTTCCATAGCTTATTTACGGACCGTGAGAGTGTCGGTTTCTGTATCTGCGCCCTCCCACCGCGCCTATACAACCCTAATAGGACGGAATCGACGCCCTGGCGCACACGGCCGCAACAAAAGCCACCGCCAGCGCCGCCACCAAAACAAAAGAGAATGCCGCCGGAAATCCAGTTAACTCTGATGTCCTCGACGTGTATATATGGGTTACGTGAGCTGGATGCCGGATAACAGCGGATTTGTTATTACTCGTCGCGCACAGAGCAGCGGGTTATATATGCAAAGATACATTGTGAGTGTACACGCTGCGGTGTACACATGACTACCGACGTAACATATCCAGATACTTGTCAGCGATATGGGGACGGGTTCGGCTGGGCTGTTCGATGAAATGCAATCAAACTGTACAACCAGATTGGAAGTGGAGGGAAAAAGCGATGCGTTGGTCGACCGGGGTTAGTTTCCGGACGTCTAGTAGATTTGGTGCTGTGCTGGAAAATCGATATCTAATCCGCGTAATTCCGAGAGAAAATTATTTCGCTGTTTAATTTTTGTTGCCGTCGACTGATGCGGATAACGGATTTAAAATCAATGAAACTCAAATGATTTATATATATAGGCTATCCCGCGAAAATGGCTAATCAGAAATTTTCGGGATTAATAAAAATATTCGGCTTTAAAAATTGGAAGTTTGCAATAATTTGGTACTTATTTTCTTTCTAAAATATCCGGTTAACCGAAAGCCGTGATAAACTTTATTATTTTAAATATAAAATCATTTGATGATTACAACAAGAATTTTCTTAAATTTTAAAGCGCATATTCGGTTTATTACCGCGAAAGATAGGGAAATGAAAAAAATAAAATTAGAGCATCGGCTAGGGTTACGTGGGGTTTAAACGGTAACGCGGCGGACACTATTTACAGGGGCGCTATTGAACGGGCAATGTTGTACGCGGGGGCGATATGGGCAGACGCGTGTATAATTAAAGAAACAAAAAAATTAATCGGGGCGCAACGATTGTTAACGGTTAGGGCTGCGGACACGTATTCATCTATTTCGGCAGACGCGGCGTGCGTTATTTCGGGTATTTTACCAGTAGATTTACGTTTGAGGGAACTCTAATTTCGTAGGGACGCGAATAAAATAGGGTTTGAGGGTTTGATTACGGCAACGGGAATTAGATTAGAACCGGGCGATTTAGAAAGGCAAGTAGATATAGGCGGGGCGAATTCATCCCGTGGAATTAAAAAGTATTAGTTATAATAAATTTATAGCCACTTTTCGAGAGGGTTTAAAAATTTTTACGGATGGGTCGAAGGGTGAGGGTGGTACAGGGGCGGCTTTTGTTGTTTATAGTAGGGATATTGACACACATGATCAAAAGTTTAAATTAGAAGATCATTGTAATATTTTTCAGGCAGAATTAGTTGCAATAAATCGGATGGTAAGCTTATCTGTATTTTTTTTTGTAAGAGGAAATATCTTGGAATATTATCTTACTTAATATTTAGAATAAACATGAGAGTGTTATATGTTTTTGTGAAGCCAGCAATTTTTTTTTATTTGATTACAATATAACCTACTATGATTTCCCTTTAAGAAAAAATAATATGACGTCCTAACTAGAAATTGTAAAGGATTATTAAAAAGTAGATTTCATATTCAAAACTCAAATAAAGAATTGCATGAAAAATATCTGTAACAGAAATTGTATCAAGGTATCTCATTTTAATAAATCTTCAATATCGTTAAGGCAATAAGTGTTCTGGATAAAATAAACATAATTTCATGTTGAATCTACTAAAAGATATTACTTAACAAATTATGTCAAACGAAAGTTCCACTGATGTCAACAGATAAACTCCACTTATTTCATTCCAATAGCAATGAAACAATAATACAAACAAATAAGCACCGGTGTGAACTTGGCAAGCAACTTGTACTTCGTTTGTACCCGTTTGTACCACCTTCAGTTTCGTTTGTACTCAAAGGTTTACAAACTAGAAAGGGTTAAAAAAATCTTCAGCAAGCAGTACAAGTTATTCAAAATAACGATAACGTCAATCGAAAGAACATCGTGTACCGCGTTGACCTCATTTAAATCTTTGACTTCCACCAAACCGGAAGTAGAAACATTTGAAAATAAGTAAGTTGGCGAGAGAAATTTTGCTAATTGATGACATGACATGAGATATTGGAAAATTGCCAACGCTATTCGAAAGAGCATCGTTTGTACCTCTTTTTACATCGTTTGTACTTCAACCGAACCGGAAATAGTGACAATTCAAAATATGTCAAAGAGAGAAATTGGCTATTTTTTAAGATATCAAAGAACGGCCAAGGCTATTCGAAAGAGCATCGTTTGTACCTGTACCTCTTTTTACATCTTCCGGTACTTTTTTTACTACTTCCGGTTCGGTTGAAGTACAAACGATGTAAAAAGAGGTACAAACAGGTACAAACGATGCTCTTTCGAATAGCCTTGGCCGTTTTCTTTGATATCTTAAAAAATAGCCAAATTTCTCTCTTTGACATATTTTAAATTGTCACTACTTTCGGTTCGGTTGAAGTACAAACGATGTAAAAAGAGGTTCAAATGTTTCTACTTCCGGTTTGGTGGAAGTACAAACGATTTAAATGAAGGTACAAACGGGTACAAACAATGCTCTTTCGAATGACGTTTGTTACGTGTTGAAAACACTTTTCTTATGTTCTCTAACTGTCACTATCCTATCTGAAACCATCTAAATTTCATTGACCTTTACTAGTTACCGAGAATTTCGCTATTTACTATTTCATATAACGTCACGTTTGACCTTGAAGTTGTTTTTTTGTAAATCTACCGCTTTTTTTAACATTTCTAAATTCTTAAATTGTCAAATTTTAATATTATTTAGATGCATTGTTTTGTAAATTCATTAAAACTCCGTTCATAATTAGCTCCGAATTATTCATTTTTGTTATTGCTGCACATTTTTTGTGCGCACTGTACTTGAAACGTTAGAAATTTCGCACAAACAAGACCACGTGCAAACCCTTAATACTCGATCCTATTGGCTACTTAATGGCATAGCGCGGGAACTAGATTCCTCTCCCTTCTTGACTTCACTTACTCTCCAGCCCGCTAAGTGTGTAGACATAACCGTCTAAGGGGCGACGCTCTGCCGTACCCTTTTGACAAAATTACCCGTCGGTAATCCCGTGGGGGATATCAGGTCAAAAGGAAACCACTCCACGGAAACCGTTTTGAGTTATTGTATTTGGCGACGAAGAATTCCACTGGAACCCCGCTGACGCGATATCTCGCAAGCAGCGTACCTAAGGCGTACCTGGACCCGGCTCTCTTCTTTCATCCACCGGCTCTCTTCCCCTTCTTCCTCCCCGAGGTGTTTGTGGCAATCAACGTTTGCGCATTGTTTTTAAATGTAAGTTAATTTAAGATTCATTTTTTGGTATTTGTAGTAACGAACTACCATTGGATTCAGAATAATTAACGTAACTTTTGATAGTTTTTTAGTATTGCTCTCATTCTTTAATTTAACGTAACTTTTGAAATTATTTAATTTTTGTTTCTTTCATCTTTTCGCATTAAAACAATGGTAGTCGTATTCAATTGCATGCTCGATCGAATAGGTAGATTTATTTTTTGTTTCTTGTAATACAAATTTTTGATAATAACACTCACTCCCAAAAGTCATTTCGTGTATTTATACTTTGTAATCATTTAATGTTTGGCTTCACCTAATCAACTGTTAATATAACTGTTTATATAGTTTTTCTGAGTTTTATTTAATTCAATTTATCGTCCTTGGCGCATTAGTTTTTTTTTTCATTTAATTAACTTTTTCATTCAATTTAATTATTTATAAATCAAAATTCTGCAATACCAATCCTTGTTTCCCCTACTGGAAAATAGCCATTCTGGCTGTGGCTAAAGTACCGGCGACAGCGTCGGGCCAAGGAAGGCAACAACTGACTCACCAGTGGCGCTCAATCCGACACCTTTCCGCGCCTCACTGGCCGAAACGACTCCTACAGTCGCAGCGTGGGAAATAAATTATAAACGTTGTTTTATTTATCCCTCTTCCCATCCTTTGTACTTGCAATCATTATTTTATTTAATATCAATAATCTTTTATAAACATATTTTATTTTTTTTTTTTTATTATTCATCTGGCTCATGCTCCGGGAAAATTGCTACTAATTTTAACCCCCTGGAGAATTCGCTGGTAGCACGTTGCCCATTTTTGAATATATTGTACTTGCTTGCTGATTTTTTTTAAACCATTGTCTTATTTTAACCGTGAGGCGATACAAACGAAAGTGCAAAGTGGGACAAACGGTACAAACGAAATACAATCCAACCCTACTATGTAATGTTTTTAATAAAGTTGCTTGCCAAGTTCACACCGGTCAAATAAGCACAATATATAGGTCAACTAATTTTGATTGAAATGCACGTAAGTTATCAACGAACTTGGCATTGATAACCACTTCAAACAATTGTACTCTGTACAACTAACTGCTTACTATATTATAATATATTATGTTCAATTACTTATATATACACACACAATTATAGCACGTGTTAGGAATAAAACCAATACGAGTTATTCTGATGAGGAATACACAACAAAATATCAGTTGTGCAAAAATGTATAATCAATGTACAACAACATAAATAAAATTATTGACGAAATACGCCTTAAAATGTCATAAAATAAATAAGATTATTGATTAGAATGTTTACACTTACGTTAAAAAATAAAGGTGTAAAATGCGTGATTAATAAATATTTAAGTGTAATTATTTATTTACTCATTTTTTTTTTCTTTTCATGAGTGTGTATTATTTAGGGTGTCGAATAAAATATGGGTAAAGCAATTCTAATTTAAAACATTTCTAATATTACAAAGTCATATTGCAGAAGATTTCCCATAAGTATAAATCTAAAAATACCAACAATTATAAATATCTCTAACTTAAAATCCTTTGATGTTTAACGTGATCAATTGCTTCCCGCTCTATTTGTTAAGATTTACTACCTATCTACCTTTCCCGCAACAAAAATGCTACATATTTTATTCTTCGTAACTTCTGTGAAGTTTAAAAAAATCTTTGTAATTAATTTGTAATAAAATCTTGCTTCTAATTGGTTCCAAAAATGTTTATAATATTTTTTTTATTATCGTATTATCGTATTAACATACTTTAGGAATGCTGTAAGATTGCCGCCATGCATAGAAGAATTTCGTGCAGAATTTCCAAATTTCCCAGTAACATATGACAATTTGGGGCAATTGGTCAAAATACTCCTTAACACCTGAGAAAAATGAAGAGGTTATTCAACATCTTTCGCGTAGTGTCACGGAATGACCCATCTGATTTAACCATGTGCATTTAAGTGAATCATATGCTCCTATTGAAACAAACATATTTATATTGTTGCACCACTTTAGAGTTAATTAACAAGATTATAAGTGTTCAGGCTTTTAATCCAATATTTTATCTTTGGTCTGGTTGTTAACAAAGTCGATATTGATGATTTGAAATGCGTATATATATAATAATACCATGTTTGTAAGTTTCTTAACATTAACATGTGACATAGTAAAAAATCAAGAACCCGATGGCGGTGAGTATGTATATTATAACATGGCGCATCAGAATAAAAAAACAAACAAAATACAAAAAAATCTGTGAAAGGAATACTACCGCGAAGTGGTTGCAGTGGAAAACAGCGAAATACCCAAGCAGCGACGCTGTTACCCACGTATAAGAAAGGAAGTTCGAGAAATTTTTAAATAATATTGAAATTACGCTGGAAAACACATCGATCGACAGCCGGATGCAGGATCAAGACAGAAGACACATTTCACCGCAAGGGCCGCACAAGGATGAAAGATCATTGGAAAGAGGTGTCCGGCAAATTCAAACAAGATCGTTTGTAACGGATTCGAACAATTCTAGAACAGCTCAGTGTACACGTTGTAATTTTACGCATGCGCAAAACAGTTGCCCAGCTTATGGTAAAATATGTCACAAACGTAATCGTAAAAATCATTTTGCCTCTAATTGTTTAAGTAAATCGATTAATATGATAAAAACTAATTCCGTTGAAAGTAATGATTATTTCGTGGGTAGTAGTACGAAATCGGTAAATGCTGATAACGAATTTTGGTTAAATATTATTATTAATGCTTTATTATGAAACGTTAAATTGTACTTTCCTTTCAAATGTATGAATAAAATCTTTATAATTTTTTAGTTATGTTATTAAGCTAATATAAGTTTAGTATATAATGCCGTAAATGTTTTTCTTCTATTACCTACTATAGTCTTCCTAATTAGGCAATATATAGCTATGCGTTGCTATCAATGGACTAATTGCTGAACGTGCGAGCGGATTTTTAATTTCATCGATAGATCCATCGATTACAGTATATCTCTGTTTATTACATTAATGATACAGTAATCGACGGATCCATCGATGAAATTAAAAACTCGCCCGATCAGTAACGTGATTTTAAGCAAAATCGAAAATGGTTCCACTAACAAGAAAATCTTTTTCATATAACCACCTAAAAGTGTTAATTACATGCAAATAGTCATTCGATGAATACTATAGGTAGGTTAAATGAAACAATATAAGATTTGAATCAACATTTTATAGTGCTAAACCAATATTATAAAATTATAGGGACAGTTATTACTTCGTGTGTCTACAACAAGTAACTGTGTTGGGATAATGTTGTTGTATTATTCTATTAGCAGGTACAAATTGTTAATGGAAAATTAAGTACATGCTCAAAGAATCACGCGTAGTCTGTTTCTTATAACACTTATTATTATTCAGTTAACTAACGCAATTTAATATTTTTTTACGTACTGCATTAACACTAACATATCATTGCTCATAGTGAAAAAGAAAAAAGTGTTCAATACACCATTTTATTAGTTAATACAACACTTTTTTTCTCTCGGTGAAGCAAGCTATTAAACAATACCATACACTAGATCTTTTCCTCCTTCAACGAGTATCTTTGTTTGTGTCACTTCGTATTCCCTCCATCACCCAATTTCTTCAAAACCGAGTCTTATTTATTATTCAAGTAACACAAAAAATAAAACAAAATAAAGAAAACGTGTTAAAAGCATATCAAATGTTGGAAAGCCAATTCCGCATCTTATGCTTTAGTCATTTATTACGCTTCACAGAAATGATACGGGGAGGAAACCAACCCTTAGCGATCGTATATTTCAAAGATATTCGAATTATAACGCCGGAAATTCCACTTGCGACGTTACAGTCAACCGTTGTTCGCATTTTTATCGAGAAACTTCACGAATATAAAATACCTGCTCCATGCTTACGATGAATATGAAATTGTGAATATTTTATATTACGAATTATGGTATTATGTTTTTCGTTTAGAGTTGTGAACGTGATATTAGTGCATCTGGTCGTTGCCAAGAACCGTATTCCAGGTTAATGCGCATGTACACACATTAATTTCACGGAATGCCCGTTAAGCATAATCCTAAGAATAGATTCGAAAAATAAAACCTCTATATACATGAGTCACAACCTCCTACGAATGAATGCATTGCGAAATTGTAACAATCCGAGTTGGGGCCAAGATCAGGACAGAGATGAGTAAGAATATAACTAACATAGGGGTATTACATTATATGCAGGCAAGCAAAATAAATGCAAACGATATCATTTTTAAACGTGGGTTAGGATAGAATATAGATTCACATGTTTTGCAGTTATTGATTGTCGTGTATGAAATGCAGTAACTGCAAATACATTTTGTACGACTGCTGTCATGCAAACAACACTGATGTTGAATACGGATTTAGAGAGAAAGAGAGAGTTTCGCAGAAACATTTAACAAACTTAAAAAAGATGATACATTCTACTCTAAAGCTTTATATACTGAGAAAATTCTTTATATCAAAAGACATCGAAATTTTGAATGTTATTTATTTGATTCAAAGGATTTTTAATTAAAACAAATCATATCTTAAAGCAAACAACGCTCACACTGAGAAAAATGGGCTAAGTAAAGTGTTTACTTGATAAAAAATTATTTGCAATAGATAAAGTTTTACTTGGAACTATTCTCGTTAATTAATACCTGCAACCCAGTTTCCTGAGTACAAGTTGTTACTGTAAATAGTGCTTTTATTAACGGCTATTACACAACGTACCTGACTAATTTGTGGTAAGTAACGTATTACTTATGACTACTGGTACTGTATCTAACTACAGCACATGCTTAGTAGAAGTAACAACAATGCTGATCGCTATTAAACACATGTATTTTCCCAAATAGGTAACAACTTGTCACAAGTATATGATTATTTGAGTTTTGCTGCCACCCGGTGATTGTTTTACTATTCCTGATTGGCTAATGCGGCGGAATAATAAAATAGTCCCCGAGATTGCTACGCGCGCAAGCCACGGGCTAGCGTCAAGTAAGGGACGGACGTGTGAAAAGGTCGTCGAAAAACAGTGGCCAACGAGTACGACCATTGTAGGCCAGTTGGAACGCAAATATATTAAAAAGACCGGGTAGGTTAACTCAAGGCGCCATCCGTATAAAGAATCCCAGCGAAAGAAGAAGCACCGAGCCTATAAGCAATCGAATGTTTCAAGCTTGCAGTTTTAAACCACGTGGTGGGATATTGGAATTCCCCATCATTGTGATGATATCTGCGCCCGCCAGTAAAGTTAAAGTGTGGATCCCACAGTCCAAGTGCCACCTGCAGTTAGGGATACCGCGACGAAGAAGCCGTTTTCGAGGCGATCACCGGACATAACCGTCACGTACGCCGACAGAGGATCAACCCACCGAGACAACGACCAGTGCAAAGAACCAACAGAAACCGCAAGTTTACCGCCTAGTTATATTATTTCTTTGTTTGTTGTTAGTTATAACTTCAAAGCCATATTTCTCTTTGTCCTTTGTTCAGATTTAACTAATTTTCAATAACTAAATAACGTTTCAAGGGGGCCTCATTTACCTTATCTTTTATTATTGCTTTGTTCATTTTTTCATTATTAAGGAATATATTTTATGAGACATTACCTTATAAATTGTTTAAAAAAGAACTGTTGTTAAAGTGAAACCAATATCTTTCATTCATATCAGGTAGTCACTGTGTTTGTCCTACACAAAATAAAACTATTACTAATACCGCTTTTTTTTTCTTAAGTAATAAGTACTATGTACCATCTTTAGCAAATTAAATGCGAATTTAATCTTCGATTATAAAGCAATCGAAGCTACAGCACACTGAATAGTAATTAAAAATTATTTGCAAACAATTACGCATTGCTCGGTACGCAATACTTATAGTTGCGTTTCCATAAATAATCGAAGATTTGTGGAACTTTTTTTTTGTACTTTATCAGTTATTCACACAGAGTACACAGTAAGCTACTTAATAAATATTCACTAAACTTCCTCGTTTCCTACACTACCTATAGTTGTACAACAAATTTGTACAAAGTATATTGTATATTTATGGCAAACCATTACCTTTTATATATCAGGTATTTAGTGAACCTGCATTAATCATAGTCTTTGCTAATTACAAGTAATCTAAATAGCTAGTACACTCTAAAAAATGATGGTAAATTTACCTCACTGGTATGTGAAAAACATATGAAATATAAGTAAAATTACTCCAAAAAGAGGGTAACACTTCATTACCACAAATTAGGTGTAATTTGTGTGGTAAACCGACTTTGATGGAAAAATACTTCAATAAATGAAGTAATTTTCCCCCACTTGGGGAAATTTGCTTAGGAGCAAGGAAAAATAACATATTTCGTGGAATATTACCCCTATGTTGGTAAAAATACAATATGGACAATACAAGGGACATGAAATTCTGATTATATATATTATATATACGCATCTGTTATTTGATTGGAACACAAAATGTTTTTTTTTAACATTGCATTACATAGCCGTCGACTATACAACGCGCAAGCGTTTGTGGTACGCAGTTTGAATACAAGTGCGGCATCTACACTGATGGCTTCAACGCATAAATGTAAATGGTGTTTTTCATTTTGTCTTGCAAATAAAGATTGAGGTAAGTTCATTTTACATTAATTATGTATTGAGATGATTACCATGTACTTAGCTATGACAGCACACATAAATAATAGACATACACTTGCGTATGGATATCCAATATGATATACTGGGAACTTAACCTCAATAGCATTTGGCGGTAGATATTGTTGCTACACGATATGATACATTTATTTAAAGTTTTCAACGTGCAAGTGACACGCAGGAAACTACCGTATCAAACTTTTCAATTTAAACAACAGAAAGTCTTCGCTTTGAAGGAGTCAATCCTTTTTTTTTTCTTTTTCATTAAACATTTGGAAATATAAAACGACTAGTGTCTTGCCGTTATTGGAGGCTATGTTTTAGTTGTTAAGTGATGATACAAGTAAAGTAAGGAAGAAACTATTTTGGTTTTACTCTAGGATTTAATAACAAAAGGAAAGTAGGTATTAAGCACGTATACATGCAAATGTGCAAGACCGCACGACGGCAAATTTGAGTTCAATAGTTAATCACAACATTATTTATGTATATACTAGTATTGCGGGAATCGCCAGATATCAAAAACCGGTTAATCGATTTTTAGTAAAAATCGGTGTTTTAAAATCATTTTTTAAATCGATTTTCAAAACCAGTTTCAAACTAAAAACAATATATATTACTTTTTTGAAAGTGCTATGTATTTTAAATTCGAAATACCTATTTAAGGCGCAATAATCTGCTTTTAAAGACCGGTTTTGATTTTACAATTTTTAAAGACGATTAATCACTGCATCCAAACCCCGGTTTTACATAAAGAGGCTTCGATTCGCAGCACTATTATCTACATACAATATATTTTTAAATGCTAAATTTATTAAAAATTTTCAGGATAAATCTACACTTGAAGAAATTGAGGTGAATACACCGTTGATAATATGCTTGGAAGAAGGTATTAATAAAAAATATATTTATTTCATATGTTTTTTACATTTATTTTTCTTTTCTAGGAAATGTGAAGTCCCATTCTTTAATGGTAGAAAGACAGTTATTAGACCCAACAAATTCATTTCGTTCTGCATTACAACAAATGATGGCGGCATATTTTAATTTTCATTTGCAGTACGCAAAAGAGGCTTCTAACACATTAGAAGTTCTGCAGAGGTATTTTTTTTTTAAATATACCGTGAACAGGACAACAAAAATAAAAAAGCTCCAAATCCAAACTCAAATTGATAAGATTTTTTAATGTATTTTGTTAGTCAAAATTTATTTTATGGTTACATTCAACTAGATCTTTGTATTATGAATACAACCAATTCTTAGTAACTATTGCCTTTTCTTATCGACCTTTCTCCCAAAATGTTTGCGCTTTAAAACGTTGCTTATTGAATTTAAAAATTTATTGAAATTGTTGTAAACTCTCTGTAATCCAACTAATTAATATATCTTTCAGAAATTATTCAAATTAAATCTAATATTATACATGGTATATTTTGAATATTTAAATGGAGAATCTGCATTAAGTTCTAAATGACATAAACATGTTATTAAATAACTGAAACTTAATATTTCTGGATGATAAAACAACCTAATAATCATTTTTTTTCTAATTTCTTTGTTGTTACTCTAATCTATACATTAAAAAAAATGTGGTAAAATTACCCCAAAAATAGATGGCAACTGGGCTACCGCCTATTTTTTGGGGTAAATTTACACCTATAGAGGATTTTTCACATACTGGTGGAATATTCCTTGAAGGTGTGGTAAATCTACCTGAAATTATTCCATTCCATTAGGGAATATTACTTTAGAGGTGTAAATTTACTAGTGAAAATTACCACACTTTCAAGGAATATTCCACAAGCATGTGAAAAATCCCCTACAGGTGTAAATTTACCCCAAAAATAGGCGGTAGCCCAGTTGCCATCTATTTTTGGGGTAATTTTACCACATCTTTTTTAGGGTGTATTAATTATAAAGGTGTTGTGATAGACTGTTTACTAGAACAGTTGCACTCCAGCACTACACCTACATACTTGACGAGAGGCAAATCTTGCTTACTGTGACAACTACATTATTTTTGGACCTTAATACTTCAGTTTAACTATCATAAGTAACTTCATAAGGTACCGGTATGAAGCAGACCGTAAGTAACTTAGATTGCTTCTTGTTAGTATCAGTGTTTGTTTGTTTTATCTCTTTTTTACTAGTGCTAAGTAATCTGTGCTTTTGTCCCCTATTCAGCTGAACTTTTTACTTACGATAATTGTATTTTTATTTATGATTATTAAATGTTTTTCTCAGTGCAATGTTGAAATAAAAATTTCATTTTCCCTTCCTCACTGCAATGCGTTGGCAATTAAGGCGAGTTTTTATGCATAGGTTTATTCCCCGACTATAAATGTTCACTGGCCGAATGTGTATAATGAAAATAATTTTAAAAAGTAACCATAATAGACACTCATCATATATTCTGAAAGTTAAAACTTTTTAAACGTCACAATATTCCGTGCTGTATAGAGTGAATTACACAACCACACGTAATAAAATTGCAAACATAAGCATTAAAAAATAATTGTTTAAACAAACGAGGAATACATAGGAAAGATAACACAAACAGTTTAACGCATTTTAAGACAAAACACATTGCGCTATCTAATTTGATAATGTAACACTTCCTTTATGAAAAACGTAAATCCAACGCAATTAGCGAACGGGCCCTTTTGCGCGAAAAGTCGTTACTAGGAGGAGAACGTGTGTGCTCTTCTAATTAAAAGCTTCCGTTTTAATTTTAAGTCTGGAGAAATGAGAAATATTTATACGTTTCACTCATTAATAATGCACACGATTCGCGCGAATTAAGAATTTCTAATTTGCACAGAACCCGTCGTAAACTGGGAAATGTGTGCTGGGTTTCGTTGCAACCTCGAAACTAGAACCAGAGATAAAGTTCTGTTTATTAAATGCGGAACACAATAGAGGTAAAATGTAATTAATATTTGCATATATGCATTATGTACGTGCTGTATGCCAGGATTTCTATTCGAAAATTTAACAAAATATTTAATTAAATGACGTAGTTCAATTAACAAACACAAAACATTAAGCGTTCCTTTTTCTAGCGATAACAAAAGCTTTCAGAAAAGTAATTAAAGACACTTTTCTTTTTTAAAACAGATGAAATGAAAAGTTTGAAGCGTACAATATGAACTTGTGATTGTTGAGGTCTACCTTAATTAAAGCATTTCGTAATTTTTGTAGAGGTATAGGAAAATAGTTGGTTTTAAGCAAGTATAGAAATGTGCTTAACAGGTCACCACTTTGAAATTGTTATACTAAATCAGAACACACTTTTAAATAGCGATGTAATTTTATTTATAAAAACTTGGCGCAGTTATTGACAAACCCTACCTTCCATGCCTTACATACAGTCGTTCCATACAAGCGGCAATATTAACATTGCGTCCCTACACTGTAAAAAAAGTTGCAGTAAAATTACATGTAAAATCGTTGGTAACAAAGTTGCCTACAATTTTACAAATAAATTTGCTTCATAAGGTAAAATTTCTACCATCTAGTAAATTTCACATGCTGATGTGTTTTTCAAAGATTGTATTGTAAAATTCGTATGTAATATTTATATGAACTCTATATTTACCGAACACTGAAGTAATTTTCATATGTATTTTTATAAAGAGAGCAAGCAACTTACCTAATTCTTTTATAGCATACTGAATCGCTCAACCAGGGATCAAGAATGAACACGCTTACGCGAAACCTACGATTGTTTGTGACGTACATGATATCATTGAGCCAATAATAAGTTCGAACAAACGAATAGGAATTACCTACGCGCACAGATAAATAAATCCAAAACAATCACATTGCGGCCTTATAAATTTCGTATTTTCCATGATATCTATAAATTTTACCGAAAATTTCAAGTAAAAAACAAATAAATATAAAAGATTCCTCATATTTTTACAGCAAAATTAATAGTTCACTAGTAAAATACTTTTAAAAGTGCACTAAATACCCCAAAAAAAATGTTAATTTTACACTTTTAAGTAAATTTTGAGAGTAAATACAAAATTGTACATGTTTTTCCTGTATTTTCCTTTTGAATTTTTGTTACATCTTAAACTTACATGAAAAAGCTATAAATTTTACCGAAATTTCTTTTTCCATGTTAAATATCCTAGAAAAAAACATGTAAAACAAAATTTAATAATAATAATAATAATAATATATATTAGTTAAATAATACCTACAAAGGTGTATAACACGTCAATATTAACAATAAAACATAAACTTGTGTATAAACTAACATTTACAACATATTAAAATGGTCACAACGAAGCTTTGTATGAAAGAATTCACTAATTTCATAAAAAGTGTTTTTTTGTAAAAACTCTTTGAGTTTGTTATTAAATTTAAGAGGCGGTAAGGCTTTTAAAGAATCTGGTAAGTGATTGTATATTCTAATGCATTGAAATAATGCAGTTTTTTGTATTTTTGATAGGTGTGTTGCTGGAGGAAGCAAATGGTTATGCTCAAGGCCTCTGGTGTTATGACTATGCATGAGTTTATATTTCTGAAACAGGTTGTTATAGTTTACTTTTGTGAATTTAGCACACTCAAAGATATATATCTCAGGCAAAGTAAGTAACTTAAAATTCTTAAAAAACTCTTTGCACGTATCACGGCGAGCAACACCAAATATGGAACGAATGCAGGCCTTCTGTAGAATAAGATTCTCCCTGCTTCGCGGAATTCCCCAGAAGATGATGCCGTATTTCAGTTGAGAAAATACATTAGCATAATAACAATGTAGAGCTGCACGGACGCTGACACTTTAGAAATCACTCTCAACACGTAAGATGCACTGCAAAGTCTACCGGATATGTGTTCCACATGTGGCCGCCAGGAAAGGTGAGAATCCAGTTTACATCCCAGGAAAAGGGTGTCATCAACGCAGGTAAGGCACTGGTCATTATTTTTAACACTAATTTTTTCGGAATTGTTAAATTTAATTAGTTTGGTTTTGTCGAAGTTTAAATGTAAATTGTGATAACTAAACCACTCTCCCAATAGTGTTAGATTGTATTCTAAAATGTCCACCAATTCAGTATCATCACTCGACCGAGTTACTGTTGTAGTATCATCCGCGAACATAATTACCCGGTCCGAAACTACTTCAGGAAGATCGTTCACATACAGTAAAAACAACAATGGGCCAAGTACCGAACCCTGAGGAACTCCACACGATATTGGCAGCCATTCTGACCGGATCTCGTTACCCAAATAATCATAAGCTACAACATTTACATGATTTTATTGTTGTAAATTCACAACGTTATTACATGTAATATTACTGATTTACCATGGCAAAATTACTGTAATTTTTTACAGTGTATTTAAAGATGTGGAGGGGCCAACCTTTAAACGGACGCGGTTCTGTATAGAAGAAGCAAGCCACATCACTACAAAAATTGGAAGCAAGCCATTATTTATATCTCTGGCGTCGTCTATCAAATACTTCCATACTGTGTTTTTAGTAGCTGAAAAACTGCAATCTGCAGAATGGTAGGGAAGACAGGATAAAGGTAACACGTTAGGAAAAGACTACTACTTCTTTTCCTTTGAAAATATATAAGTACACGAATTGTACAAAATAATTATTGAAATATGTGTAAAATGAATTACTTTATATACTTAAAATAATTTTAAGGGTATTAGATATCTAGTTCTTGAAAAAACTTAAAAAAACTAGGTGCACAGATATTGTTCCAGATGACCGTAATAAAGCCTTTAACGTAGTTACATATAATTGACTATTGTATTTAATGTTTTATATACAGCGTATGTCAAAAAGTACGCACCATACACACTTTTAGAAAATTTTAATGACGCAGAGCAAGTTTGAGCACCTTTCACAATTAACTTGAGACCCATCAAACGCAATTTATCTTATACCGCATACAGGGTAGCCATTTAAAATTGAAAGAGGTTGAAGAATAATTAAAGTACTCCTCTTTTTTAAAATAGAGGAAAATGTTATTACGAAAAGTTGTTCAGAAATGATAGTTTTATTTACTTAAATATAAAATCATAGTCTCCTATCTCAAAAATAAAATCTTTTTCTTAATCACTCTTTATACATTTCAGCTTTACAAAATCTAATATGCTTAGAGTATTTGTAATTGATGTAACTATTAAAAAAAAACGTGAATCGGTGGTATTTCTTATGTGTTATTGGTTATTGTTAAGATTTATTGAAATTTACGTGTATTTTGGTGCATTTTGTTCATATATTCGGTAAATTAAGACTTGAATTGAAACTGTTCTCAGATTTACACTTCACTATAAGTAATATTTCAAATTAAAACTTTATTTCGTTCAAGGATTCAATTACTGCGAAAAAATAAGTTGATACAAATACTTACTTAATACTTCACTTAATAAAACACGTGCCCTAACAAAATCTCATGCTTCGTTTCGATTGTTTTCTTTTTTCTTATACATTCATTATCAATTTTAATAATTTCACAAAGTAAAAAACTAAGCTTACATATAATGAAATACATAAAACATAATAGACGTTTGATTTTTGCCAACCAATAAATCTCGACGTTATTACAGCCTGAGGATAGTCATATCTGTTGACCGAAACATGTCGTAATAGATAATAAAATTGTGGATTGGAAAGAACTTTTTTTTTTTTTAATCAATAGGTATGTTGTAACGGAACGGGTTTTCTTATCTGGAAACTTTTGGGTATGGTCAGCCCAAATTCATTCAAGCACAACCAAACCCCGTTTCACAGATAACCCCACCTTCTCTTTTGACCGACGAGCCACTGCTGGAAAACAATCTTTTTGTTCGGTAGCGATTGGTTTTAGAAGTTTTACCCAAAGATGTTTTCCAACGGTGTTTTCCTCAGTCACTCGAAGCAGGGCCGTTAGTTAGCCTAAAGATTGTTGACTTACCCACCTCGTCGGCTTTCCCTTTCCGAAATGATTTCCTCTCCAAAACTTTACTAAGGGTACGAATTGAACTTTTTTTTTTATAGCGGAATAATAGAGAGTCTTTTATTTTACAATTTTATATTGAATAAATCGAAACAATCGAATTAAACTAACAAGCTAACAAATTGAATAAAATAACAAGTAAAGAAAAACAAAACACAATTAATTGAATGAATATTTTAAAATTTTATAAAGTTGTTTAACACATGCACTGGTAATTTTTACTTACAAATTTATTTACTAAGGGAGAGAGAGAGAGAGAGAGAGAGAGCGAACGAGTTACGTTAGAATGGTTAGTTTCAAGCAGAAATTTTGAACATCTTACCAACCAATGTGGGTAATTAAATCTTCCCGTAATCCAAAATATTTAAGGCACAAAAACTTTACACAACACTCACAAAAATTTTAAAGAAAAGGGGGTTTTTCGAACGGTTTTAGCACAAAACAAAACACCTCTCGAGGAAAGCTTTTGCTTCCTGTTATCGATTTTTTCAAGCTTATTTTAATTGCAAAATTTAAGAAGGAGAAGAAGAATTTTTAATTTTAAGATATGGAAACGCCCGGTAATGAAGGGGCAACGCGTGCTTTTTTGTAGCTAAAACGGACTCCGCGAACTAAGTAATTCAAAACAGCAATGTAAAGAATTTATATTATAAACTTTAGTTGTTACGTCATTCCGCACCGATTACTAGTTCCGCTTCTCTTTACAAGAGGACGCAAGAATGAATATTTTTCTGAACTTCAAACGCCCTTCTGGAGAGTAATGTGGGATTCACTGATCAGCAATTGTAACGTACAATAGACAAAGAAGTAGATAAAATTTTAAATAAATACCGTATTATCTTAATTACGCGAGACTTTAAACAAAATAGACTGTTATTTCCTGTGAAGTAGCCGCTGCTTCAGCAAATGCCACAGTACTTATCATCAACGTATTAATAACATGAATTTAAATACTTTGTATTATACCGGATGGAATTTCGAATTCTTACGATGTATATAATACAACCAGTCATGGACTCACACCCAAATTAATTTATATCTTTGTAATTGTAATACACTGAGAATAGCAAATTTATAATATGTTCTTCTGACTACATATCTTGATATACTTTGTTCTTTTATTTTAGAAATCTGAAGTGGTCTAATACAAACGACCGAAACATGTTATATAATATTTAAAATAAAATTCTGAACGGCTTTTCGAAACATTTATTTATATACCAGATAAGAATTATACCGTTCTTTAGCTTACCTTATTTTACCATTTCAAGTGTAAGACGAGCTTACTTTTGTTTGTAATACCGATGACAAATATGATAATTGAAATTTTTATATAACGTAAAATTGTATAATATAACATCTTTCTCCATCTACTCTTATTTGTTCTTTTTTTTTGTAGGCCTAAATCCTAAATAACCAAAAAACGCACGTTAAAATATTAAACACTTTGTGTTAAAGAAATGTTCTCGGAAAAATATGTGTGAAATTCCACGAAAAACACAGCGGATAGTCAGGTAATCATAGAAAAAAAATACTACACCACCAAATCTGTCCGTTCTTAGAAAATTCACTATTTACTTCAGCACTTAGAAAGCTGCAGGCTCGGTTATATTTTAGGATATTCACAGCAGGCTAGACAGTGCGTAATCATGTCCGCAGATATTCTATTGAATCATCGCTGCATAAACACTTACAACGGCTCGATATAAAATAAACAGTAACATCCACAGTTGGTTTTTTTAGTGCGGCTAAAATCATAACATGTGAAAAGTGGTATTGAGCAGCAGTAACTCTCGGAAAGACACTTACGTGGGTTCAAACGCAAACTTGTCGAAACGCTGTTAAATATTTTGTGTCTCCTATCCGGTTTCCAGAGGGAAAAACAAACCTGAATGTAGATTACCAAACACTGGTATTTATTTAAGAAACAGCCAACTTTTATAGAATGTGTGAAATATGTAGATAAAACAAAATGATATCTTTATTATATACATAGATAAAAGTATCATACATTGCACTAAGCTGTAGGACGCCGAAAGTTTCGCAAAAGCGATGAAAACAAATTTTGTAAATCAGTTCAGACTGTTCAGAGAAAACAATTCCTTCAATATTTCAACTACTCGCGCTTATTTTAAAGTTAAACTATTGGCAAACGTAGTGGAAAATAGACTACTACCGTATGGGTTCCTATTATCGGATTGTAGGATTTCTTTTTTTTTAAGGAAGGGGTTGAGAAAAAGTGGCAGAAGGGGTCCTTAAATAGGTATCCTCGGCTATAGATTAGATTAGATTGGGATTAGGCTTTTGGACCTGTTTCACCGCAACATTCTCAGATCTATTGCGATTCTCCTTTTCCTAGAAGGCGTTCTCTAGTTTTACCCTCTTAATTAGACCTACCATCTTTAAGGGCGGCTTCTTTCTGTAGCTGCTAATTGTCAGGTTCTCCAAGTTCATTACTCGAAACCTTGTCCTCGCCAGGCCTTCACATTTGCACAGCACATAAGCTGGCGTTTCATCCTCCTCTTGGTAGAATCTGCAGGTTGCGTCATCTGTCAGGCCTATGTTGTACGTATGCCTATTTAGTCTAAAGCGACCAGGCAGCAGATCTAGTATCATTTGAAGGGCCCAATGCAAAATGTGCCTAAGTCACATTTTCGTCGAAACTAGCATAGCAGCAATATTTTCTTCGCCAACCGCCAAACTATGGATTCGTTGAACAGATTCATTTTTGTAATGTACCTAAGTGTAGTTTTTCACATCATGAAGTTACGGATATCACTGAGATTTCAGTGCAAGATGTACTTTGGATTTGATTATCTCAAAACTATCAAAATATGACTTAGGCACTTTTTGCATTGGGCCCTTCATTTGGACAATCTTCCCACCTTTATTCAGTACATCCCTAGTAAACGCAGGCCTCTGTTCCTTTAGGAACTCTTTTGCCCATCTTTGTCCCGGTGATTTTTGCCACTACTCTCCGGACTGATTATGTATATATTCATTGATGGATTTTTCAAATTTCCGATTTGGTAGTGGCGAAAGAAGGGCCAGCTCCAACGAATGGCCTTGATGAACCTCGTCTGGCCAGCTCGTCCGCCGCCTCACTTCCTCTCACGCCCGAGTGGCTAGGAACCCAGGGCAATAGTAGTTCCCTTGGGTGTTCACCTCATTTAGGGCATTTAAGCAGTCCCAAATCAGCTTAAAGTCCACACTTACGGAACTCATCGCTTTGAGTGTGGACTGACTATCGAGAAGATACAATGGCGAATTGCAACAACCTCAGCTTGGAACACCATTGTTTCTTTGCTGAAACTTACCGAAAAACTCTTTTTAGATTTCTTTGCGTATATTCCAGCTCGGGCGTCATAGTCCGTTTTAGAATCGTCTGTATACCAGCTTGAGTCCGCTCTTACTGGAGTACCTGTCTTCCAGTCCTCCTTATCTAGTATTATAACCTGATATTTTCCATCTAGGTTGAATTTTTGAGCCATGGCCTCTCATGGCAACCCTAAAAGGGCTGCCTCCTTGAGTTCATCTAATAATTTCTGATAGTCAACGCCGTGCGATTTACTTATCGGTACTTGACTATGCACACAAAAAAAAAATATATACAAAACTACAGTTATTTTTATGTAATTCATTACAGCAATTGAACTGTAAAGAAATTGTTACAGTTTCTTTGATGTAAGAAAGCATAACATTTGTATTTTTCCAGGAAAAGTGTAATTTTACATTACTTATTGATATTCAATAACAGTGCATCTGTAAAAACACGTAATGATTGTAATTTTACAGTTTAGTTAACTTAAAATTTGAATTTCGGATATCGATAGTAGCCGAATATATACGAATGAAGTATAGTTTGCCGCGTTTTGTTTGCCGGCTAGCCGCCCTTTGTTCGCAGCGTTCGCAGATAGTTCGCAGCAGGTTCACAGTTATTTGTTGTGTGTGGTTGAACAATAATTTAAAAATTTGAAAGAGGTAGGTGATATCGTAGTTTATCATTTTTATTCTGTGCTGAACGTTGAGCAAATCAGCATATGGTATTGTATACCGTGTATTTTATATATGCATAGGTACATAACCTAAAATAATTTTTGCTTATCTGTTGTATCTTACTTAAGCAATGAGTTATTCATGTATAATTTGCACGTCAGTTTACTTTGATTGTGTAGCAAATGGCTTATACCCCACTTATTGTGACCTCTTAACTTCTGATAATACATTCTCACATTTTTTCTTGGAAAATTTCAATTATATAATAAAAACGTTATTTCGACTAGCTAGTAGCATGTTTCTACCATTATTTATAATTGATATAAAGCTGTTGGTAATGCAGTTATATGCATTTAATTAAAAATAAAATGTTATCAGGTGTTTATACACATTTCTCATGTTTCAGATAGTGAGAAATCCACTATATCATATCTACTTTGAAAAAGCCTTGGTCACATCTGCAGTAAATTTTTTTGAACTTTGTCGAAACCACAGAGCATACCTTACGCGTGAATCAAGAGATTTACTCAAGAAAATTTGAAGCATTTTTTGATCTTTTGGAAGAAACCTTAAAAAAATAATATAAAATATAAAAATATAAATCAGTAATAAAATTTATTAACTTTTAAATGAAATTTACATTAGTCAACTATTATAAATTTCAATATTATAAACTTTCAAAATTTATCTTAATTTATAAATTCAGTCGTACTAACTCAATTATGATATTTTGTATTTACAGTTAATTTTAAAATAAGTCATGCACCTGAAGAAGGCAAAAAACGTTTCTACACCTTTTCCGTAATAACAACTGATAGTTGACCGATTTAGTATATTTTTGTTATTATTAATAATTATAGGGACATTTTTCATTATAGTAGAAACATTTCAATTGCGATGAAATCCATATTGTACTTACAATTAGTACTGTAATTATTTAGCTTTTCATAAATGATGAAAGGAGATTTATATTCTATTTACAAATGAAATGGTTTAAACTTTCAATAAAAGGATATAATTGTAATAATTTTTTGTACTTACAAAATAATCAACTAGATTGAATTATTTATTTAATTTTGTTTGCTTTGTGATTAAGATTTCTGTATACATTTCTTTTATGCAATAATTAGTTCATACTATATATATACAGGGTGATTCTCAATATATGCGACAAACTTTAAGCGCTGATACCTGGGGTTATTTTGATCATAAAAGTTCATAAGAACATATGTCCGAATCGATTAGTTCTAAAGTTGTACAATGTTTAATAGTAAGTTAACATAATTAATGTTTTTATTATAAATTAACAAAATAATTAGTAAAACAAAATTAACTTATACTAACTGTTGAAAATGACCGCCCCCAACTGCAATATTAGCTTCTATCCTCCGTCGTATTGACTGGCGAGTCCGTTCTAAAATACCAAGGGTATTTCGAATTGTTTGAAAAGCTGCGATAATACGATTTCTCAGTTCATCGACATTTTCAATGGCAGTCGTATAAACTAATGATTTAAGGTGAAAAAAAGTCAAAGAATTTAAGTCTGGAGACGGAGGAAGCCACGGTTGTGGACCTCCCGGTCCTATCCACCGATCTGGATACGTATTGTCCAAAAACTCGCGAGCAACTAAACTAAAATGCGCTGGAGCACCGTCATGCATAAAATACATTTGTAATCTTAATTGCATCGGTAAAAAATGTGGACCTATCAAGTGATCTGCAACAATTTCGGCCCACACATTGACAGAGAATTGAAGTTGATGACGGGCATTCACTAGTTCGTGCGGATTTTCTTCGGCCCATTTGTGATTATTATGAAAATTAATAATCGCGTTTCTAGAGAAAGTAGCCTCGTCGGTGAAGAATATTTGAGCCAAATAGTCAGGATTTTGTGCGATTTTGTATTGCATTCATTGACAAAAAGCCACTCTATGCGGAAAATCTGCCGGCAAAAGTGCCTGCACCCGTTGAATGTGACATGGATACAACAGTTGATCTTTCAATATTCTCCAAACTGTGGCCTGATTAATGTTTGAAGCAAACGCAATTTTTCTGATGCTTGTAGAAGGATGTTCCTCAATTTCATTTAGTATCATTTCTTCAACTTGCGGAGTTCTCACTGTAGATGGGTGCCAGTTATCAGTCGTCCGTTTTTTTTTTAATTTCCCGTTTCACTAAGACATCTTTGAAGACGGGCAAATATTGAATGATGCGGCATGATATCGTTCTTCATAAAGACGTCTAGCAGCACGCGAATTTCCATTGGCAAGACCGTAAACGAAATGCATATCACACATCTCAGAGTTCGTATAATTCATTTTAGAAAACAGAAACTGGCAATAAACTGAATGAATACTCTGACAACTATTGACAAATATTGAAATGACAAATAAACAATTCCCTCTCAACACAATAGTTTTTGAAGAACCCACTGCGATATTATATCGTGTTAGTCACAGTTCATAAGTTATTATTAAACATTCAATAACTTTGAAACCAAACCGTTTTGGACAAACACTCACATGAACTTTTATGATCAAAATAACCTCAGGAATCAGCTCTTAAAGTTTGTCGCATATATTGAGAATCACCCTGTATAAAAAAAAAAATACGCTTAATAAGTCGTAATTTCTCTCTATGCTCAAATTTCGCATAGTCTATGGTACCTATAATATGAACATCAGGTTGAATATACACTTTTTAGATGCCTACGTAGCTGTTGTGAGCAAATTATATGCAAATATTACGTGACATGACATCACGTATATTACATATTGCTACAATGAGAACTTCCTCCTTTTCTATCGTATAATTTTATTTGAAATTAACCCAAACACAGAATTGCCAAAGTTTTCTTTTTATTTCGATCCGCGAGTGCACTGTTTTAAAACTCAATTCCGGTTCATAGACCCATGTTTCTTAAGTTGTCGTAAAGTCATCGTTGTATAAATTGACACTCTCGCAGATGTCCTTGCTTAATTAAAAATATAAAACAGACCCCTGCAGGTTTCGCAATTACCACCACACGCTGTGAGCGTTTTACTATCTGCTCTCTTGAAAGCTTAATTGTCTGCCAGTATTTACTGCTGATGCGTTTATATGTCTACGTCAAGTTGAAGCCATAAATTTTAAGGAAAAAAAAACAGCCAACTAAAAGATCGCTAGTAATCAAAACACCTAATTAATTTAAAAGAAAGTAAGCATTTTTAGCACAATTGCAGTGACGCATTTCCAGCTATGCTTTTTATTATTTTTTGGATTAGGAAGGATTTTTATGAAGGCATTTTTCTGGGAACAAACTAATGACACATGGCAATAGCTGCGAATCGCTTTGAAGACGGGAGACATACAGGTGTCAATAAAATATTAACGCACAATATTCATAAATTTATTATTAAATGAATTTTGGGAAAATGCTTATACATGTTTCATTTTTATTAAAAAAAAAAAGATTGGTTGACGAGCTTCTTTAAATGCAATAAAGTTAATATAGAGCAACTAAAAAAGAAAGAGGTTTACCTCCTGACATGCAATGATTGCCATTGCACATACGTTGGAAGGACCTTTAGAAATTTCAAAATTAGGATAAAAGAGCATTTACGTAGCGTAAAACCCAATTCTACTGTAGACTCCTTGTTCGGTAAACATTCAGAAGAAAATAAACATACACGCCCCTTTTCTAAGTTTTACTTGATAGATAACCTTCTGCATATATGGTTTTTAAGTATTCTACTACGTCTTTAGTACATTACTTTAGTTTAATTTTTCTATAATAAATGCAGCAATTTTCTGGAATTATCTGCCTTTATTTAAATTTTAGTCTCGACTTTTCTAGAGTCATTTTATATCCTGAGTTCGAAGTGATTACATTTATTTTAAATAATTTTAAAGTGTTGTTCGTTTAAACTTATGTGGTTTATTCTTTTTAGTTTAATGGTCTGTTTCTTTATACAAAGTTCTTACATAAGTTCGACTGACATAATAGCCGACTCATTGGCTGAGCCCGTGAAAAGAACCTGTAATTGGCGAAAGCTGGGTTGGGGAGGGATTTTAAAATTTAGTTAATTTTACAATACTGTTTGATTGTTCATGGCGAACCAAAATTTTTGCACAATGAAAAAAATATTGTTAGATATTTGTTGTTAGTACAACAAATTTATATTGTTATGGTAACTCTAACAAAGAGCCAATCGAAGCTTTTGAAACGTATGTTTCTGTTACTGGAATGAAATACGAGAAACGACATCTATGGGACAATTTCTGTAATACATGTAAGTATTTAACGGATTTGCTGTACTATATAGACAGAAAACTGCTACAAAAGAGATGTGCTGCTGTCGTACTTCAATTCTTCAGTTTCCAAAACTCAAAATCTAATTTGATTTAATGCTTCAGATTTGTCTATCTAACCGTATTTTTAGTTGAACGAAGAAAAAAAAAACGTTAACTTTCTAGCAATATTAAAGGGACCACTTTCATTGTTAATTAGAACAAGTTTAACAACAAATTCAACTAAACAGATTCAAGCTACTAATTATATTTTGTTATTAAGTTTATCGAACGAACAGTAAACGAAAATGATGTCTGGTGGAAAGAAACCAAAAGTAGATGCAGAGGATCGCCAGTTTCAAGAAAAATGAGCTGAAGAATTCTTTTTTACCTTGCACAATGGTAAGCCTATTTGTTTGCTGTGTAATTAATCCATTTCAGTGATGAAAGAATTCAATATAAAGAGGCATTACTCAACTAAGCATCCTATGCTGCACCACTACCGACACAGACAATAAGAAAAAACAAAATCCAAAGCTTACCGCAAATTTGGAAAAACAGCAGCAATGTTTCATAAACAAAGAACACAACTTCATAAGTTGTGAAAGCTAGTTTTATAGTTAGTTCAAAATTGGAAAAGTGATTAAAACCATTTTTCGAAGGAGAATTTATCAAGCAGTGTATGTTAGAAGTTTACAATGTTTTGTGTCCTGAAAAGAAAAATGAATTTGAAAAAATTAGTTTGTCAAGACGAACTGTTGCCCGACGTGTAGAAATGATGGCTAAAGATATAAAACAAACTTTGACTGACCGTATGGCTGGTTTGAATCATTTTCCATAGCATTAGACGAGAGCAACCGATTTGTTTGACACAGTCAACTGACTATATTTATTCGAGGTGTTGATAAAGATTCACTGTTACTGAGGAATTGCTTGCTTTACAGCCGCTAAAAGGACCACTACAGGAGAGGACATTTTTAATGAACTTGAGAAAGTATTCACAAGTTTTGGTTTGCCATGGTAAAAATTAGTTGGTGTATGTACAGATGGTGCACCTCCTATGGTCGGCTTACGTAAAGGTTTCATTGAAATTTTGTATGAAAAAGCAACTGAATTAAATGTGCAAAAAGATGATTTGATAGTCTTCATTGCATTATCCACCAACAGAACTTGTGTTCTAAGTCCATTCACTCAGAATTTTATGATGTAGGTAATAACCCATCAATTTTATACGATCCGCGAGTGCTAACCATCGTCAGTTCAGGCGCGTTTAGATGAATATCAGCCGAATATGACGACATAACATATTATTGTGAATCAGATGGTTAAAGCAAAGGAAAAATGCATGAAACGGTTTTACGAGCTTAGAAATGAGAGATAGCAGATTTATGCAAATAAAAGATAAACCACTATCTGAATTGAGTGACCCAAAATGGATATGTAACTTAGCATTCTGGTCGACCTTACAGCCATTTGAATGATTTAAATTTGAAACTTCAAAAACAAGGATAGTTATGTAATGATTTGTAAAGCGTTTGAAAGTTTCAAAAACATCGTTTGTGCGAGGCACAGTTGCTGTCTGGTAACAGTACTCATTCACCACGCTCTCTGCGTATGAAAATACTGCTTATGCTCAATATGCTGAACATCAAGTTACTGTCGGAGCAATTTTCGAACAGATTTAGTGATTTTAAAAACATGGAAAACAGTTTCAATTTATAGCTACTCCAACAAAAAGTAATATACAAAATGCTCCAATACACTTGCAAATGGAGTTGATCGAACTTCAGAAAACTCACTCCTAAATCTACAATTTAAAGACGTGGAGTTGTGCGATTTCTACAAAAAATCCTCGAAGAAGACCATTTTCCGGAGCCTTAGAAAATTCGCAAGAAGATTGATTTGTGCGTCTGGCAGTACTTATAAATGCTAACAGTTCTTTTCAATTATGAAAGTTAATAAATAAAACATCGTACAAGACTGACTGACAGATAATTTGGAAAATCTTTTACGTCTTTTTTATCAGTGGAATTCATCCAAAACATCGATGGATTAGTTTCCCAAATTCAAGCTCAAGGGTTCTCATTGATTGTCGCCGTGTCGCTATTAACTTTCGTAGTTTGTAATAATTCCAAATTTCACGATTTAATTACAATGTTGTACCTATTTTTTTCATTTCATTTTCTTATTTTAATAAATTGCATTATAATAACATTGTCGTATTATTTCATGCCTGATATCTATCGCTAAAAATTATGAACACTACTTTAAAATGCACTACTTTTAAACGCGGCCCGCGAACGTATTTGCACACTAAAGTTTGGGCCGCAACATCTCAAAGGTTGCCCATACTTGATGTAGATCATGATTTATATTATTAAAATATTTCGTTTAGTTATGCTACCAATATATGTAATAGATTTAACGAAAATATGATGACTAGATAATTTGGTTCAGGCAAACAAGTATTTGTTTGTGCATATTTAACTCTACTATTTAGTAACCATAACCAATTTTGGTAATGTCGAACAAATCGATTTTTCAGGGTACAATAAAACACGTCCGTCTCTCTTTCTCGGAACGCTTACGAGTTTATCAGTTATGGAGAACTTACCTTGGTCCTTCTTTTCCATCTTCGCCGACAGCCGCAATGTCAAACTTGTAATTTCTACGTTTCTCGCAGTTTAAGACCCGTCTCGCTCTAAGTTCGGCGTAACCGTCGGGCTTCTTGATTATATCGAACGGGCCTCGCCGTGGTGTTTGTTCACTATCCTGAACTCCTTGACCGGCGCCCCTATTGCCCTGATGGCGGGCGTGACCTCGACCAGCGTCTCGTTCTCTTTCACGAGACCGTGGTAACCGTCGTCGGAGTTAATATCCAACTTCGGACCTGAAACAATATATTACGGTTGAACGCAACTCAAAGCGACGAGAACGTCGGCACACGGATCGCTTCGGGGCGATCATTAATTAGAAGTTTTACGAACCGGCCAGAGTTGATAATCCGAGCTTTCGTCGGAAGTTTGTTCTTGCCAATAATAAACAATATTTTATTGTGTACATTGAAACAAAAAATTATTGTTCTTAATTATACCTTTTTCCAGTATATATATATAAAGGTTTTAATTATGTTTCAGATTTGCCAGGTTTGTGGTTCTCCCTTTTTAATTAATCCAAGTTAGGGAATTTTGAAAGTTATGAAATGTTTATGATTTGCTACAAAGTTTTGGAAATGTCAAATACCTTACCACGATCAATACAGTAAAAGTATTGTGATATCACAATGAGGTAAGAAGAAAGAGATCGATTAAACTGATGATTAGAGACCGGATTATATGCAAAGCGCATATATTTTATTTTTTGCATAACTTTAATTATAGTCTATATGTAGACGTATTACACTAATCGAAGTTAATTAGCGCTAATTAGTGATTGCATATATTGCATATTTAGGCATTCCTATGCATATTTTACAAAAATGCATAATATGCATATTTAAGCTTTTTTATCCTTTTTATTAGTAAAAATTCCTAGTAATTCCTAATGCAGATCGACAACCGACAATTCTCAGAACGATAAATCTTTTACATTGGTTTCTCTAATACCTTTTCCAAGAACTGCACGTTTTAATTTCGGCTCTAGCAGAAGGGATGTGGTAAATACGTTTTATTATATTAATTCCGAATAAACTATTCATTCATTGAATATCATTTGAGCGAAACAGCATGTAATTGTGTTACGTTTTTAAATACTTGTGCGTACATACAATGAGTATAGCGAACAAAATTCTTTATGGATTAACGTCATATCTGGAACTGGTACAGGATAGCGACAAAATATTTGGTCGAGCCTGCAGTAAACTGGTAAGTTAGTTTATACTAAAAGCTTTACAATTGTTTTAAATTCTTTAACTTTTGATATAAAATGGCAATTGTTGTTGTAGGTGTCTTCTGAGAGAAAATACCTGATTGATCAACACGCTAAAACTCGATCACATATTGGAAAATATGAAAAACGAAAGCGATCCGCATGTGTGCAGCAATCTGATACGTCAATGGTAGCACAAACTTCACGAAACTCAGAACGAGAAGAAATATAAAACTACGGATCTGGATAACGCATTAATTCGTCTAAGCATACCATTAGCAGATTAAACAATGTTAATTGAAATTCATTTCTGCAAAATATTGCAAACATAATATACCTGACGAAAGTACCTAGGAAAAAATTAATGTCACATCTTGTACCAGCAAACAATAACAGAAATTCAACAATTGGTAGGGAATAATTTTATTTATATCATGGTAGATGAAAGTACGAATAAGTGTGGCCGTTATATTGCCAATTTACTAATAGGCATTCTTCATGAAGATATTGTAACTAAATCATATTTAATTTATTGCAAAGAACTTCAAAAAACAAAATAATGTGACAATTGCCCAATTCGTTCAAAGAAGTTTATCAAATTTCTTTTACCTGAAAGTTACCCTGTGAAAAAATTTTACTAATGTTGTCCGAACGCTGCCCATACATGATAAAAGCCGCGCAAAATTATAAAAATTTTTTTATAGTAGAACATTTATTCACTACCATTTGTTAGATCTCATGGGTTCAATCGCGTAGCCGAAGACATTAGGAATCAATTCCCTTTGATTAATGATTTAATTAGCAATGTCAAAGAAGAGTATTTTTAAAAGCACCTTTACGAATCCAATTTATAAGAGCGATTTCCCGGTGTTAAGTTGCCTCCTAAACGATTATTGCGAGATGGGGTACATGGTTAGAGGCTGCAGATTTTTTTCGCCGATAATTTTGAAGCAATAAAATGTAATTCTTGAAATCACTGCTGACTGCATCGCTCTAGAAAACTGTAAAAAGAAACTGAGCACAAAAGATATTGGAAATTAGTAATAATTAAAAATGATGTCGACTCGGTTTGGCTTATGCCATCCTCTGAGACACAATACGTCCAAAAAAGATTTTAATAATAAAAGGATTGGAAAGAACATATTTCTAGCTTATTACTAATTTCCATAATACCACCAATCCAAAACTTCCAATAACGATATCAACAGAATTGCTACAAAACCTTTTTTATATTAAGTAAATTTAGCTTGGTTTCAAGTTCCATTCGTAAACTAGAACGCAAGATTCGCCTCCAATCAATCCAAATAGTAGACCAATTTGATATGCTGTAAGGTTAAGGGTACAAAGGTAATTCTATATAGATAAATTAAAAAGTGATAAAAAAAATGCGGGCTATTTGAAATTGAAAAAATTAAGAAATTTTGATTGAAACGTAACGCTTCGCTTTAATTTAGTTAGAATGATTGCAAGTAAAAGCACCATTCAGTGAGCCCCCTACATTTAACAAATCTTATTAAGATCTTCTTGATTTGATGCAGTGTTTTAGAGATATTCGTGTCTCAAGATAAAAAACTCACTGAAGTAAATAAATACTTAACAAATGTTAAAATTTTTGACAATTCATAATGTTAACAGATACTCAAAATACGCTGAAGATGCCTAGCCAAACTAATTGTAAGTGAATTTTAAAAATTAAAGATTGTTCGAAGACAGAATTTGTGCTACCCACCCACTATACAGGTGATTCCAAATAGGCACAAACTTTAAAGAGCTGAATTCTGAAGGTTATTTTGATCAAAAAGTTCATATGAGTATATCCAAAAAAGATTTGGTTTAAAGTTATGCATTGTNAATGGAGATACCGATGCTAAGCCACTGGTGGGGACCTCCTTCCCAATAGGAGGAAGGCTTGCCGCCTTTTCAGAACTCGACTCGACCGTTGTCTAGTTCTATTCTGTGCTGGCGACAGTTTTGTCTTCTTTTTTGCACGATTTTTCTGTAACCAGTACATTGTGGTCTGAGCAAATTAACGTCTCAATACGATTTATATCCAAGAATTATGTCCTCTTGCGATTGCAAAATTAAAGGAGCTAGGCAAAAGGACAAGTAACCTCCTGGGTTTCGGACACACGGATGGAGGGACGAAATAACGGATAATCTTGTAAAAAAGGGACTGGAATACCATTCTTACAGACTGAACACTTTTGCGGGATAAGCAATAATACAGTACTGCAAAAAATTAAAAGAAAAATTAAATGGGCCAGAGAAAATCCAATTATTGGGAGAATAGGTACTAAAATCTCTGGGAACTTATAACCAGAAGAGATTAAAATGCATCAACCTGAGTAAGAATAATATTACATACAAATGTTTTCAGGCCATTGTGAACTGAAAGAACATACTAAGCCAAGGAAACTGAAGGTAGATTTTATGAGGAACAGGATATTGCGTAGCACTGTACAAGTCAAAGGCGTTGCACCTAGGAGCAGTATGATCGAAGAGGAAGTTTTACATAAATTGGGGACTGGAAAACAGCAGGAATAGGGGACACAATAGATCTTTTAGGGCGCAGCGTACTATCACCCTTTATCCATACATAGATATGGTGCATGTAATGAAAATAGGGGCGAAGTCACCCCAAAATATCTTGTTTGCTGCTCAAGCCGTAGCCAACCCCACAGCAAAATTTTCAAGTTGGACCAAGCTTCAGGAATTAGTTTCGTTATATCAGCATCGCGATTTTTTTAACGCATTACCTAACAGCGGTTGCAATAAATATCCCCAAGCCAGAATTTATCCATTTATCTAGTTTTAAAGGAAAATATTTTGCACACGTATCACATTGCTAAAATTTCACCTCTTCATGAGAACGATAACCTTCTCCAACTGATTTTCTGCAACACAATTTTAAGTAAATTCGTTCTAAATGATGGTTTCTGAGGCTGATGCATATTTAAATGGGAGACGAGAGGGCATTAACCACACCCGATTATATATATATATATATCAGTGCGCCCATTTGTGCTTTGCTTTTAATTATGTCTTTTAAGTCTCTACAGTTTTTTCCAAATTTTTAGGTTGCATAATTCTCATCGGATTGATGTTATCGGAATCGTTTTCATCAGCAATGGTTTGTATTGAAAATGTGATATTTAAAATCAATTTATTAGTCAGACGCCAGTTCTTGACGACACGACACTAGATATTTCGCAATATCATCCGCAAATGTCGACATATAGAGAGAGAAAGAGAATAGAAGTGGTCCAAGCACTTACTCCTGCGGAACCCCGAAATCGAGCACAAGATACCGATAAAATATTACCCGCCCTAACAGCATTATCACGTCTCGACAAAAATGAACGCAATCAATCATTGGTAGGATCACTCACAACATATCTCTCGAGCTTTTAGCTCCGATAAACATCATCATATCATATTCATAGCAATCCTCGTTGCTTGATTGAGCTGAAAACACAAGTCATTTCTGCGCTATTGTTGCCTCTCTTCAAAACAGGATGACTTATACTGAAATATGTTACATATATCAGCAGAGTTGTAAATCTATCTTTGTTTTGGGAAGTATAAGTCAAGAGTTTGTGTAAGTATACTGAAAAAAGGGTTAATAAATTATGGGTTTTGAACAACTCTCTGCACGATTCCCTATAAGTAAGGTCAAATATTAATATCAAAATGCGCTCTTCTCTGTGTGTGTTTATTATATTTTTAAGACTGCACGTTTCGGCTAAAGGTACACCATCTTCAGGTCTCAAAAGGGTAAAATATCGAAATTTCAAAAATAAAAAGTCAAAGACAAATATTTAAAATAAAACCATGAATGAAGATCTACACGACGACTCTCGAAAACACTTTAATGGCGCCATCGAACACCTGTTTACGCGAAAAAAAATATGAAAGTTTGAGTCAATAAAAAGTTTGGAGAAAATCTTGTATGAAGTAGTACTGGTATCGCATGTAATGCGTACTACCGCTATATCTACGTGACGAGTTAATAACATGCGCCGAGATTTTGTGGTACACAATGGTAACCTATGAGTAGAGACCGGATTATATGCAGTGGCATATATTTATTTTTTGCATTTCTTTAATATAGTCTATTGTAGACATTTAGTTAATTACGCTAATTAGTGATTGCATATATTGGATATTAGGCATTTCTATGCATATTTTTACAAAAGGTTGCATATATTGCATATTTAAGCTTTTTCTTATCCTTTTCTTTAGTAAAATTCCTAGTATTTCCAATGTAGATCACAACCGACAATTCTCAGAACGATAAATCTTTTAATTGGTTTCTCTAATACTTTTTCCAAGAATTGCACGTGTTTAATTTCGCCTAGCAGAAGGGATGTAGTAAATACGTTTTATTATTATTAATTTCCAAATAAACTAATTCATTCATTGAATATCTTTGAGCGAAACAGCATATAATTATGTTACGTTTTAAATACTGTGCGTACATACAATGAGTATAACGAACAAAATTTTTTTATGGATTAAGCCATATCCTGAACTGTAAGGATGGCGACAAAATTTTTTGTCGAGCCTGCAAATACTGGTAAGTTTAATTTTACTAAAAGCTTTACAATTGTTTTTAAATTCTTTAACTTTTGATATAAAATGACAATTGTTTGTAGGTGTCTTCTGAGAGAAATTACCTGATTGATCACACGCTAAAACTCCCATCACATATTGAGAAATGTGAAAAACTAAGCGATCCGCATGTGTGCGAGCAATCTATACGTCGATGTTAGCATCAACTTTACGAAACTCAGAACAAGAAGAATATAATACGGATCTGTGTGACGCATTAATTTCGTCTAACATACCATTAGCAAGATTAAACAATGTTACTTTGAAATCATTTCTGCAAAAATATTGCCAATATAATATATCTGACGAAAGTACCTTACGAGAAAATTATGTCACATCTTGTTACCAGCAAACAATAGCAGAAATTCAACAATTGGTAGGGAATAATTTTATTTATATCATGGTAGATGAAAGTACGGATAAGTGTGTCGTATATTGCCCATTTGTTAATAGAATTCTGCATGAAGATATTGTAAGGTAAATTCATATTTAATTTATTTGTAAAGAACTTCAAAAAATATAATAATGTGACAATTGCCCAATTCGTTCAAGAAGGTTTATCAAATTTCTTTTTACCTGGTAGTATCTCTCGTCTAGCTAGTTTCCCTCGTGAAAAAATTTTACTAATGTTGTCCGACGCTGCACCATACATGATAAAAGCCGTGCAAAATTAAAAAAAAATTTATAGTAATATTATTCATACCACTTGTTTAGCTCATAGGTTCAATCGTGTAGCCGAAGACATTAGGAATCAATTCCCTTTGATTAATGATTTAATTAGCAATGTCAAAAAAGTATTTTTAAAAGCACCTTTACGAATTCAATTTTATAAGGAGCGACTTCCCGGTGTTAAGTTGCCTCCTGAACCGATTATTACGAGATGGGGTACATGGTTAGAGGCTTGCATTTTTTTCGCCGGATAATTTTGAAGGAATAAAAAATGTAATTCTTGAAATCACTGCTGACTGCATTGCTTGAGAAAACTGTAAAAAGATATAACATCAAACAGAACTGCTACAAAACCTTTTGTTATATTAAGTCCAAATTATAGCTTTGTTTCAAGTTCCATTCGTAAACTAGAAACGCAAGGGATGTCGCTCTCGAATCAGTCGAAATAGTAGACGAATTTGATATGCTATGTAAGAAGGTTAAGAGTACATAGGTAATTCTATATACGATAAATTTAAAAAAGTGATAAATAAAAATGCCAGGTATTTTGAAATTGAAGAAAGTTAGGAAAATTTTGGAAGGTGAAACAGTAAACGATTTCGACTTTAATTTTAGTTTAGAATGTATTGCAAAGTTAAAAATGCACCAATTACATCTGTGGATGTTGAAAGAAGCTTTTCTATTCGAAACATATTATTCTGATAGAGACAAAACTTTCTTTTACACAATTTTGAAAAACATTTAATTATAATTGTTTTAGAATATGTTGTGAAAAATGTTGTGCAATAAAGTTAATGTTTAAATTTCTGCTCTTATTTATTTTATGTAAAAATTTGCATATTGTCGCAATTTTTTTGCATATATGCCCCAGGTTTATGCATATTTTCTCAAAAATCGATGCATATATATGCGCATATATTCCAGTTTTTCTTTGTATATAATCCGGTCTCTACTAATGACTGTGTATTACTATTAAATTTTTAAAGATACCTGTGCATATAATCCGACAGGCATAATCCTTTGTTGTCCTAATCCAATCAACGCCACCTCAAACGCCAGAGTTAGATTAAGTTTCCGTTCTATCTCTTGAACCCACCACTGGAACGTGATGATACCTCGGCCTCATATTTCCCTGCTGATCTTCCATATTGACTAAATCTAAAAAAAATAATAAAAATATTCATCTTCCAATGCCGTAAGGTCACATAAAAAGAAGAAATATGTGAAATATAAAGGTCCATAATACAGATATATATATATACAGCGTGAGTCTATAATCTGGAATAAATTCAGTAAAGCGAAGACAGTATTTTTTCCGGAAATATGCTCGGATACGTCGATTAGTATTTTAAATTGCCCACTTTTTCATCTGAGAAAATTTTATACAGCGTGTCCCAAATTTGAGATATGACGTCATCGATAATTTTTTTTAAACGGCAGCCCTAATTTTTTTATAACTATTCTTAAAGGGTATATCAAATTACACGTGCGTACCAAATTTCAACTTTTTATTCCTTGTCATTAAAAAGATATTTAACAATAACTAATTCGAAAAATGAAGAAATGTGATTCAAATTTATTTTTATGAAGGTTTAAAAAGGCACGTCAAAGGGTTTTGTTTATCTTTTTTTTTGTCAAACCAGGTTGACGTCTTATCACAATGTCAAAAAACAAGGTAATAAAAATAAGTAAGAAGTGAAGCTAGTATTTTCGTATTGAGCGAGGGCACTTATTAGTTTGTCGTTTCGTGAGAAACACCGTTTGTTGAAAAATCGACCATAATGCCGTATTTAACTGAAACCCACAAAATTGAAATTTTAATGATGATTGGCTATGGAGATAGGAACACTAAATGAAGTTACTCATTTATTCAGAGAGAAGTATCCTGATTTACCACCCATATCTCAAAGTACCGTAAGCAAGATTGAAAAACCAGTTTCGGGTGGAAACGCGGCAAAACAAATAATCATCGGCAGAGTGCGCTCAATGAAGAAGTAAAAACTTAATGTACTTCTTTCTGTTCAAGAAAATCCTCCAGTAGGCTGATAGGTAGGGAACTCGAAATTAGCCAGTCTTCGGTGGCAAGAATTCTTAAAGCGCACAAATTTTATCCCTATAAATTGACAATCCTCCAGGAACTCACCGGTGATGATCCGGATCGAAGACTTCAGTTTTGCGAACAAATGATGGATCTACTAGACAGAAATGTTGTAACATCAGAAAACGTTCTATTTTCTGACGATTCAACGGTTTATGTTTAAACGGTGAGGTAAATCGTCAAAAAGCTGTCGTTATGGGCAGACAACAACTCCACGATGGATGGAAAGGCCACACTCAAACATCCAGAAAAAGTCAATGTTTGTGCAGCGCATTGTTGGTGATCGAATAATAGGACCAATTTTCTTCCAAGAAAATCTCAATGGAGCAAGATATTTAGAATTCTTGCAGGAAGAGCTAGTTCCGAATTTGGCTACTCTATTCCCTGATCCGTTTGAAGCTTTTGTCCAGAATAGAAACAACTGATTCCAACAAGAAGGCGCGCCTCCTCATTTTGCAAGACCTGTCCGTGACAGTATCTAGATGATGTGTTTCCCGGCAGATGGATTGGTAGAAAGGACCTTTTGAATGCCACCCAGGTCTCCGGATTTAACACCAATGGACTATTTCTTATGGGGGTACTTGAAAGGCAAAGTTTTTAAAACCAAACCGGAAAATATTGAGGTGTTGAAAGGAACGAATAAGACAGGAGTGTAGGCTAATTTCCGCTGAAGTAATTAGAAATGTTCAAAATGAGTTTCGGTTCCGTTTAGGGTATTGTCAGGAAGTACATGGACAACATTTATTGTAGAAGGGATATGATTGAGGTGAATCAGATTTCTTCATTTTTCGAATTAGTTATTGTTAAATATCTTTTTAATGACAAGGATAAAACTTGAAATTTGGTACGCAGTGTGTAATTTGAATATACCCTTTAAGAATAGTTTAGAAAAAATTAGGGCTGCCATTTAAAAAATTTGTCGATGACGTCATATCTCAAATTTGGGGCACGCTGTATAAAATTTTCTCAGATGAAAAAGCGGGCAATTTAAAATACTAATCGACGTGTCCGAGCATATTTCTGGGAAAAATACTGTCTAAGCTTTACTGAATTTATTCCAGATTACAGTGCTCACAATGCTTCCTAATTATTTTTATTTACTACAACGCGAGAGTTGCCAGTCATTGGAGAAGGTTCGCCTGCGATCACTACAAAACTTTTCTACTTCTGTAGTTTTCGAATTCATTCATCTTTTGACTGTTGCTTGATGAATTGGTTGCAGAAAAATTGTAGTAAATAACAATAATTAGGTATATTTGGTATACGATGTATATCTTATACTTCTACAAAAAAAAAAGTTGCGTATTTTACCTAAATAACTAGGAGTTCGAGGTCTTTGATCTTCTGGTATGACCGAGGCATCGGCTAAGGTATCGAAAAGGGATCCAATAGGATCTAAAGGATGTCCGACCCAGCAGTCAGTGTTCGCTGGGGCATTAACAGACGTCGTAGAACAAAAAGTGGTGCACTGCCCGCTACAACGCGAAGTGCAAGGCTTAGAAGGTTGCGGTTTAGCGCTGGTACTGGCGGCTTGTTGCTGACTTTCGTGCCACTGTCGTTTGGCGTTCAACTGTTGCTGTTTCATCGTTCGCACCACCGATACTGCCAACCTGAGGGCCGCCTCCATGTGCCCGTGGGATCTCAAGGAATCGACTCTCGCCGCACACAATGCTATCGGCTCTAAAATGGTGGAAGGTAATAAAAAAAACACGTGGGATAATAATCATGCCATGTTCTTACCGTCCAAAGTTGTTTCCTTGTGCGTTGAAAACTTCCCAATTCGTACTACTGTTATCGCTATTGTTATTGAACCAGGATAATAAAGGATTGTTGTTCGGCACGCGAGAACAATAGGTGTCGCTGGATAGGATGTTCTTCAGGTGCATATTGTCCCAAGACATATTGACTACTGCATCTAATGCTCTGAAAAAATAAAGCAGAAATAAATGGATTTTGATTTGCTTTTGGTTCTATATCAGATGAGTGAGTTTGGATACCGTAGATTAGGGTTACTTGGGAAATATGGGTCAAATTGCCTTAAATTCCACTCTACCACATTTGCTTACCATCCAACTGTGAGTACTTAATGGAATGTTGTTATAGATATATAGCAACGATAAACTCTAATCGATCAAGGTGAGTGTTTATCATATATTTGAACATAGTTTATGCTGTAGGTCGTGAGTGATCAACTTTGAAAGCAGAATGTAAAAACGAACATTTTAAAATCCGTTACACCTACTTCTTACAGTCTACTATACACGATTTAGTACGAACAATCCTCTGATTATTATTTTTTTTAAACTAAACCACGTGCCAAAAAAAAAAATGCAACAAGTCGAAGCTGGTCAGTCACAAAGGTGAAATCTTGACGAAACAACTGGCTGCATATAAAAAATCGCTGATAATCATGCCTAAACAATCGTGAAGATGTGACATTTTATCGATAATTTTTTGCTGATTGTTTCATTTGTTATGATTTACTACTGAAAACTAGTTATGATTTACTATTTGAAACTTGTCAAAAATTCAGTTTTTGTGACTCAGCTCCCAAGGTGTTGCAATTTTTTCGGGTACGTATGCTATGGTTAGGCAACCCGTTTTATCGCTGAGTGTATTTGGAGTTGCATATTTTGATTTGTTTACTTTCTTCCGAGCTGTTGTATAATTTACCGAGAATTTTTCACAATATATAATTTTGTTTTGTATAAATTTAGTTAACGAGTTTATTGAATTATTTTAATTTATTTAGTGTTCCAATTTAATTCCATTCATTTATTTGTTTATTGTTTGCGTGTACTGTTTTAATACGGATTCTGTTGAATGTTGGCGTATTGTTAATACGTCTGCGTTGTACGATTTTGAGAGAGGGATTTTTGGAAGAAAAACAGTTGTAGAGTTTTGTTAAGGACTTCCTTGTTCGACTATTGACGTGAGTAGACTTATTTTTGTATATCATTGTTGCCATTTTGTAATTCTTTTGATATAGAAATTTAATTCTGAAAATTTTAGTCAATCAAGGATTTCTTTTCGTAATAATTGTTAATGTATTGAAGTGTGCACATTATAGATATAAGATCAATTATTATTTTTGGTTTGGGAAGATAGATTTTAGTTTATTTTTTCTCATTATATTTTAAAGAGTTAATTTTTCCGTTTTTCAATTTTGCTGGTTCTTTTTTAATTACCAATCACCTCGGTTGGGGGAGTAGAAGCTTTGTTCTTGCTTTTAATTTTACAATTTTGTAAATTTCTAGAAATTGTCCACACTTAGTTTATTTTAATTTGAAACCACGTGGATTGAAATGGAAAGATTTTGAATAATCTTCCTGAACAAACAAAACTTTTGCTTTGCATAGGAAATAGCATTGTCCTATTTTAATTTAGAGTCAAGTGCAGTTTTTATTTTAGGCCAGAACCTTCAGTTCACGGTTTTTTCTGCACAAGTTGTAATTTAACCCATTTTTGAAAAATAAATTTGATTGATAATTAGCATCATTGGGTTAAAAATTCTGTTCTTTCATTTTTTTTAATTTAAACCCTTTTCAATTTTTCGGGTAATTAAGAAAGTCAGATTTCTTTCAGTCACTGTTTGCTTGTCGTGATTAGATTCAAGTTTTAATTCGCGAGGGTAACTCTGAGGTTAATTGTTCAATTTTAAAAATCTTATCCGTTGAGCTACCTAAATTAATTTTCTCTTTTTCATTGTTAAATTCATTTGGCAATTTCATTTAATTCAATCAGTACACAGCAGTAATTTGTATTTTATTGTTACTAACTACCTTTTTCTCACACATTTTTCGAAAACAACCTTTTTATCTCGATGTTTCTAAGGTGACCTAGGACATGTCATCAAAATATAAGGTACAAATATCACGATTTTTCTTTGAGTGAAACTGACATCTCCACAAAACCCGAGAAGAAGAGAAATCACCTACAACGCAGTTGTATTGCAAGTATTTTATGGACGCAATAATAAAATTGAAGCTAAGGTGCAAATAACACTCACACAAGTTTCAATTGGCTCATGTTTTCGTATAAAATTTTATCACATACGATAATTGTAGTATTTTTCAAAATTTAGTTTTTTTTTTTTTAGTCAGAGTGAATTAAATTTTGAAAGTATGCCAAGGTAGCCTACGTCTACGGTATCAATATTTTTCTATTTTTTTTTCTTTATAAATCAAATCATTATCAGATTATTCAACTTTCTGTATTTTTTTAAAAGTCACAGTTTGAGTAAATCTTTTTTTTTTCAAAATGCTAACACGATGTCTTTTGACAATAGCTTTTAGATTATAAAAAGGCATAATAATATATCCCTAATAGATCAATAAAATGTAAAATAAAAGTTAGGATCTGTATGTATAAACCTAAATCTCACTGTTAACTCAATAACAAGGATCATAACAATTTAAGATTTCTTTTTCTTATACAAAATGGCTGGAAATCAGCAGTTCTGTAAGTCAAACTTTAAATTTAAAGTTACAAATTTTAAGGTTGTTTATGCAAGTATACATAAGATTTGTTCGCTGGTGCTACACTTTCCACACTGACTCCTACTTAAAACAGGATAAAAGATTTACTCTTTATGCATCTGAGAAAGAGACAATATGCACCAGTGTAATTGGTGTAACACCAGCGAACAAACCTATAGTTAGCTGTAATTGTTTTAGTTAGTAACAAAAAAAAAGATACATGTCAGATTAATCAATCAATAAAGTTTAATTAAAAAAGTCAACATATTTATTGGTCCTTCGAGCCGCAAGAGGAAAGTCAGCAATACAACAGTGAGTCAATCGTTTTCTATTTGTTATAGTAGTGGGTTCATTAATAATCATTAGCACATTTAATTACATTTATTTGGTATTTGTTGGATTTAACCCTTGATTAAACAGAATAGCGAAATGACAGATGTAGTAGATGAACGTACATTGCACAGGAAACCTGGTAGCTTAAAAAGTAAAATCACTATTTTTAGTACATTTATCAGTAAATTTAAATTGATAGAAACTCCTTTAGAAAAGAATTTTGATGAACTTGAAAAACAATTACAGCTAACTATGTATACATGCATAAACAAAGGTTAAGTACAAATCTTGACAATTTTCATCATATTTTATTCGCAATAAAATATATCCTCTAAATTTTAATTTGCGTTTATGTAATATACACTACCGGCCATTGAAGTTAGGACAACTAGTGTAATTTTAAAAAAAAATCATTTTCTTTTCAATATTTGTCGGGATTGTGGCCATTTTATTAATTTTACAAAGTTTTGAATCAGTTTATCTCAGCTTGCAGTGATTTATTACCACGTTTATTGTTAACTAGAATAATACCGACACAAAAAAAAAAAATGTAGACAAATTTAGAAGCAATTTTAAAATGAAAAATACATTAACTTCTTATCGCGAATAGTTATCTATCTAAATATAAATACTAAGGTATTTCCTTCGGAATTGATTATTATTAGACTTTAAACTGCACGTACACGAGCCACTTGTTTACATTTCCCCGCCTAACTAACGCAAAAATATTCAGGTGTTTGTGTGATTTTATATCGACGATTATGTCCTTTAAGATCAAATTAAAGTTCTATATGACTTCTAAAGAGTTTTTTGTACTTTTACGAAACTTAAAACAATTTTTTTTTACTTTTGGTTTATTAATTATTATTTAGAGAACTTCTACGATATTTAACGAAATAAGTTTTACCTATGGAATACTGTTCTAGGTAAAATTGAAGCGTATGATTTAGGATGACTGCCCGACGATCTCAGCCTCTTGCTGCTGCGGTGACTATAAGAATTATTGGAATCCCCATCTTCATCTTCTGAACTACTGGAAGAATCGAACACAGGTCTACCTCTGTCTCTATCTCTCTCCCTCCTTTCTCTCCTCTCCCTGTCTCTATCGGCGTAGCGATCTCTCTCTCGGTCCCTGTCGTTATAATACCTGTCCCTATCCCTATCTCGATTGGCGTACTGCAAAACAGTCCTCAAATAATTGAAATTCTATTTTACCTTAGATCGATAGTATGGAAAATGACATGTGGCAGCGTAATTGGCTGCGTCATGCCTAGATAAAACCAACCATGTTATCACACGTCATTTTCTATTATCGCTGCAAGCTATGGCTATCTGTATATCATATTTATAGCGATTATTCATGATATTGGAAAATTATGCAAATATATTTACAGAATCACGTTGCGAAGGATGTCCAGGCTGTTGGTAACGAAAATCCGGATCTTCTGGCGGGCAGACGTCAATTCTCGTCCATTTTTCTAAAAGGGTTTTCCATTGTTGTTTCTCATGTTGGGTACAATTCGGGTTTTAATACGATGCATACCCATAATGATCCTGTAACAATATTTTTGATTATTAGGAGGTATTGATGTTGGTGGGTGCGTTGTATAAGAAATAAAAAAAAAAAGTAAATACAATCTACATTTACCTCACCAACGAACGTCAGCAAAAATAAATAATGAAAAATAACAAATTTTCGAAATGTTACACATACATTTAAACAACACTTAAAATATTAGAACTGTCTTTTCTTTTTCACTATGCATACTTTCTTCCGATGGGCAACTTTAAAATAAAAATCGTCAAGCGAATAGGCAACCAGTTATACCAATTATTATTTTATTTTAACGATTAATTTGACAATTAACGAATTAATGTATTTCTGTTAATAACTGTAATAATTAAGAGGATTTTTTTTTCAAGAAAAAATTGACATTTGGCACGTTCTGACATATCACTGCTAATTACTACCCACATAGCCAAATTTAAGTCGCCCGCAATTATTCTTAGTAACTTCAACGTTGAAACATAAAATTACCTATTTTTTTGTAGTTCGTTGATAGTTATTTTAATGCCCTTATGTTGAAGTTACTAAAAATAGTGGCGGGATATTTAAATTTGGCTATTAGGGTATTTATTACTTAATCTTATATAGCTTAGACAAACAAAACAGTATGTCAGAGTCAAGTTTTTAAAGTGACCATACCTTCCAAGGCAATAAGCAAGACGATCTTGAAAAGAATAGAGAGCATTTCTACTACGGTCTTTCAGATCATTTGAGAATTTTGGTTTTTCGGTGACCCCAAAGGAAGGCAATCCTTTGAGACAAATCGGATAATTAGTAGTATCATTGTTTAAGTATATCTAGTTAGTCAACGTAATGCATTTTCGGAAAAATAAAATATTGCTCTGGGAAGTGGCGCACTCTATCGGTGAATGTATATTGATTTGAAATCTCGGTCATAGTGAGAGACAGATTTCTGTATCGGTGATTTACTAGTATTGGCGATTGGTGTGGCCTGGGGAAAAGGGAGGGTGGTATGCATGTGACGCTGTGATGACGCCACTCGCGATAATTCTCGTGTTTGTTTACATTAGAAGATTAGAATTCTGAGGTATTCTGTTATAAGTAAAAAGAAATTGAAAGTATATTGCAAGGCTCGTTCTTGTTGACAAAACATTAATTGAACAATTTTCTAAATTTAGGTTTTTTCTTATAAGAATAAAATATTGAAACTTAAAACAAAAAAAATCACTGAAAAGAGATAGTTAAATCTAAAAGGACGAAAATTTGCCGATAAAAAACAAACATTAATCTACTTCCCAATTTTTATTTTCTTAGTTTTTAAATTAATAAGTTGTTTTGTTAACTTAATTTACTTATGTTTATGATTATATAATAATCAGAAAATGTTTGTTTTATTAAGAAGAATAAGTATTTAGTTTGATAATATATAATCTGTAGTTCGATGGCCTTTTTATATTCAAAATTTTAACAAAACGCGGGTTTTTCGTTCGAACGTATATACGAAATCCTTCTTCTCCACCTCTCTCCTATTGTTATCTTCGCTTCTCTCGTGTATAGCGGTACTATCGCTAACTTCAACTGGTGCAAAGGCGGGAAATTTGAAATTTAAAATGTAGCCTACTATAAATCGTTATTTTCTTTACATGTATGTACCATTTTACTTTACTTTTTGACTTTTTCTTAGTTCTAATTTAATGTATAGGTACTCTATATATATATAGTTTTCTTATATTCACAAAACATTTTTTATTTGATTTACTTTCTCTTGAGCGGGCTGAAAAGTTACGAGGTAACCTTTGGGCAACATCCGTATATACAAGGTTACATCGTAACTTTTCAGCCAATCAAGAGAAAGAGCGCGAACGCGTCATCATGTATGCTGTTTTGAAATAGCTTTGGTTTATTTGTGTGCTTGGAGCAGTATCTACTGACGTCATCAGAGTAACTTGAGAGCGTCTCAGAGTTGGATTTAAACATGGTACAAACAAACGCGCTCGACTGCAAATATAACCTTAATTTAATTAGTTACTATTGTCAAATTGTCCAGCTATTATGAATAGGAAAAGTAAAAATAATTTTTCAAATTATGAATCTAGACTACAATAAAAATGCATCAATACTAGTATTTATGTACCTATAAAGTGAAGTTTTTTAAAATATAATGATCGTTCTTTACATCAATCACATTGGTATCATTATATTATCTATTTCGGTGCATATTTGATTGCAGTTATAAATCAGATTACATTTACAAACGACAGTTTACAATACGGTGTTAGTGCGATTAGGTTTATGTTGTACAAATTGCTCGTAATTGCTCGACGTCGGATCGCGAGCAGAAAGAGAACCTCTTTGTGATCCGGATTTGCTTGCTCTAAACGAACAAACACGCACAATCATGTTCTAAAATACAAAGAAACGCCTAAAATTCCATGGATCTGCTTAAATCAGACAAACAAACAAATCTAATAAGTAACGTGGTGCATATATGTAATATAAATGGCGATTTGTACTCCCAAACTACATATTTATTTTTATAATGATAAACGAATTTCTACTATTATGCAATAGTAAACATAAGTAAATCAAATAAAAAATATTATATAAATATAACACAAAACTTAGAACTACACACATATATAGAGCATTAAATTAGAAACTAAAAAAAAAACCAAATTTTTATTCTTCCTAATAAAACAAACATTTCAATGTAAACACGAGAATTATCGCTTGGCACGTCATCACAGCGTCATCGCCTATCCACCCTCTCTTTTCTTCGGGCCTTGCAATGCTATTGCAATTAAATATTTTGCCGACACGTAAAAGGGCCATCTTGTATGTAGTAGTCTAACTATAAAGCTTATATTTAAATCGAGATGGGCACCAACGCGTGCTGCCATCTCCCGCTTTTGTCCAAACTGTTCAAAAATCCGTTAACTATTTTGTCCATAAGGTTGACTAACTAGTATGTATATAAACAATGGTAGTATTATCCGATAGTATGGGGCCAAATCTGCCAATCCATAGTCTTTCGAATGTGTTACTTAAACATTTGGAATCCAGTTTCATCAATATTTAACATTTCAAATGATGGACTGATGTGGTGTCACAACAGAGCAAGAAATTATAAAGATAAATGTACCAGCAATTTCTGACCTTGTCCTAGTTATTGATATCTTCCCTGTATTTATTCCTATAATCATTTCTTTTGCTGTGTTTTAGCGTAGCTCTCGATTGAAAATAATCTCGCAGACATTTATTTTAAGTTTAAAAATCAAAATTGTTCTTTCAGTGTCATCTTGGAATCTTAAACATTGACATCATTATATCCCTTAAGGCAGCGGTTCCCAACCTGGGAGGAGTAGAAGAATTTCGAGGGAGGCGTGAACATATTTAAAGAAAAAGAAAATAAAAAAAGTGAAACTAATTTACTCAATTTTGTATGTGTATATATACTGCTATGGTAGGCATCCCATTTTTCGCAATTTAATTCGCAAAAATTGTCTTTTATTCTGTCCATCAAGGAATTCGCTTTATAATAATTGTTATTATATTGATGTGTGCACATTATAGATATAAGATCATTTATTATTTCTGTACAGGAAGATATACTTCCAAGTTAGTTTTTTTTAATTCAGTCAGTGCACAGCAGTACGTATATTTCCAAAATTATCGTACTTCTGTAATACATTACTCAATACTACGTGTACTGACCACATATGGTGGTGGTAAAGGGGAGTCGTGTCCTCACATGAGAGTTCAAAGGGGGGCACTGACAGAAATCGTACTTAGGTAGAAATCCAAGTTACTGACGCTTTAAGGGACAGAATGTTTCCTTAATTGCCTTTGACAAAAAAATATCTTTCTTTCTAATTTTATAATTTAGCTTACGATATTGTACAAGCTTTCAGCTGCCTGAAGCAGTGCCACTGGCGTCGAAACCAGTAGCTGCTCCTCTGTAATAAAGAGTATTGCGAGATAAGAACCTTCTTTTTCGATTTTTTTTTTGCAGTACGAATAACACACAGAATCACCATCATTTAAATATAATTAAAAACATTAAAAAAAAAAACAACTTATAAATGATATCTACCGCATTCTAATATAAAATAAATAACTGTTACCTATATTGCACCAATAATTTAGTTTAGTTTAATAACCTGTTGGCTTAATCAGGCCTATCTATTTACAACTACTTATAGTAGTCGATTATTGGATACAAGATTAACGACTTTGACTGTAATAATGGAAGAATTGTAACAGTATGCAGAAAACTACTGTTTATCTTACTCAAATATGTTTTTTCTGTTTAAAACATAATCTGTTATTTCAATACGATTGATGACAAAACGGAAAATGCAAAAAGAATGCGGTAAAAATACAAATTTCAAAATAAGTTATAAATGGAAATGTCAGAGAATGAGTGAATCCGCCATATTGGCAAAGAATGAGTGAATACGTCAAGTATGTTGTGAAAGAATATACAGGGTCGCTAAAAAGTATGGATACAGTTAAATATTTTCAGAACGGTTTAAGCAGAGCTCGTTAAAAATTGGCATACAGTTAGAAGTTTTTAAATTCTATCATCTGAGATTTCTTCAATTTTCTACCATCATTTATTTTGAAATGCAAGGCTAATGATTTTGTTTATATGGCACGGTGGGTCAAATTGATATTTTTAAAAAAAGCATTTTTTTTCTGAATTCAGTAATGTAACACCATGCCACCTTTATTTTTATTAAAAGGCAAAAAAAAAAAATAAATTCAAAAATTTAATTCTGGAAAAATAAAACTAAGTTAACTTTGAAAATGCTGTTATTGACGATGTGTCACTTGCATATTCACCAAAAATTACGCCTACAAGAACGTATAAGAAACGAAATTGCCAGTATATCTCCAAATATTTTGATTGATTCTTTGCAAAATTTTGCTCAACATGATCATTATATGCCAGGAGGTAAATGAAATAATTTCGAAATCCTTGTAACATACAAAATTATATAATTTCTTGTTTGAGCTTCTTTTATTAAAATCTGGTCTGTTTCAGTAAATGTGTATTTTTACAATTAATTATTAACTATTAATTATTATCTTTTTGGTCAAACTTCACGCAGCAAAGAAGTAACGATAGATAAAGACAACATTTCCAAGGCTAACAAAATTTTTCATTTTTAAAAATTTTACTAGTTCGAATTTTTTTTTTAAAGTTTAGATTAAAATAAGATATGGATGTGTTACATCACAGAACGCAGAAAAAAAAAGTCTCTTTTCAAAAATATTAAATTGATTCCCCCATGCATTTAAAAAAATCAAGTTAGCCCTTGTATCCCCAGAACAATGAAGATAGAAATTTGAAGAACATCTAGACGAGGAGAATTTAAAATACTTATAAAACCATGTACCAATTTCAACAAGTTCTGTTATAGTTTTCATAATATTTTTGAAGGCTAATACCCAAGAGTGTTTAGACTTACGATAGTGTTTTACAGTAATAAATTACAGAAATAATGATAAAAATAACGGCCTTGAACTTCTAAATCTTAAAAACATTTCCTAATTAAACTAATTTATGGTTTTGAAATGTCGAGTTTAAATTTTGTCGGGAAAAAATCTAACCACCCCCCCAGCTTTATATCAAAATAGATTGTTTGGGTTTTCAAAGCAATGGCCATTCTTAATTTCCCCGCTGACAAACGTTGTAGTTTTGAACAAAGACTTTTCTATATACGGTGAAAAACAGAACCTCCTTACCGCAATTGATTCCACAACTGTCGGCATTTTAGCAGTCATAGGCGTGCCCTGGTTCGTTCCACAGCTGCAATCTAGGATTCGAATAGGAACTGTTCCGTAAATTAAGGTTAAACATCTAGCCCGTTCGAATCTTGCGCCCCAAGCATATTCCCGACCTGAGGAAAAACGCAATTAGCGTCCCGATCCGACTTTTAATCGGAGACCGAACATCGACGCGTCTATTACCTTCGAAAAATAAGGAATTGAGTTGTTTGTTCGCGTTGTAGTAGGTCCCCTGGGATAGCTACGAGATTTCACTTGTTCCACAACCTGTTCCCTCGTCCAAATGCCACGAGTGCTCGTCGTCGGCCCGGCCCGAGCGCCGCCGTCGAGATCAGGAGCCCCCGGTATTTGGTTTATTTCCGAACGCTGCTGCCAGAATCTCGTCCGCCAACTTCTGAGCCGTCGGTAATTACTTCCGTGTGCGTGTTCTGAAATCAGGTACTGAACGAATTTTTGTAGCTGTTGCCTGTCCATTTGCAGGAGTGTTTCTGAAAGAGGAGAATTTTGTGGTTGGTATACTTCTGTGCAACGGATAGCATTATATGCATTTTTAATGCACTATTGTTTAATAATATTAGTAAAAGGGTATTTAGTTAATGATAAAGTAGAGTCAATAACAAGCAGATAGGTACCCTATAAAATTCAGAACGCAGTAACCTAATTTAAAAGAATTCTCAGAAGAATGAATTTAGTCAAAACAGGTAATATTATGAATAAACATTCGGTATAATATAATACAAAAAAGCAACAGCTTGTATAATATTCATACAATATTCTATTCATTTCACTTATGAGGTATGATACTAAATCTACTAGATTTTCAAATGCAGAAATAACTGTAAACACATGAAAACTGGCAACACTGAGACTGGGTATGATGACATAAATAAGTAGCTAAACAACAAACATACAAACGAAAGTGAGGTGATGCTTTTAAGCGTGTTTTTTATTTCTCTAATTTAGGTAAGTGAAATATATCGTGTAAGTATATAAATAGATAAGTTTAGTTATAAATACACATTCGCTGAGGGTGAATTCAGAATTGATATATCTTTCTAGATTTACCAAACGTGCGCGCACGCCCTATATAAAGTGACAGTTTGTGTTGTAGTTCGATTAAGGTTTCGCACGTAAATAATGCAGAGGTTAAGACATGTATTGAGCATTCCAAATCACTCGCAAAGGTATTTAGTTAATTGCTATCTCTGTTTGTTTAATGGCGTTACATGATATTGTAACAACCAAAAAAGGTTTAGCGCTTTAGTTAGCACTCTATGTATATCTCATAATGTATAGCATTAGTATTTTAGCTGCTTTTGTTCGGTTCAGTGTGTCATTAATTTATTTGGTGCAATAGAATTTTGTAAAGAGTATGTAATAGACTTGACCCCTGTGCCTCTATTCTCTTGCCTCTATTGTATTTGCAATTTTATGAATGTATAACTAAAAAACAGTGCTTAAAATTACATCAATATTATACTAGCTCAAGCCTGACCTCAAAAATGTAATATAGATTTCCACAAAACCTAATAAGCATGAATAAAAAAGTTTGTTCGCGTCTCGCATAAACTATTTCAACTATTATAACAGGCTTTTGCAACAACAAAGTTCAAAAAAGTGCATAAAAAGTGCAAATAGTTCATGCGCCGCGAACAAAACTAAAAGTGTGTTCGCGTCGCATGAACTATTTTGCACTATATGCACTTTGCACACAAAAGTTTTAAAGTGCATAATATGTGCAAATAGTTGTGACGCCCGAACAAACTTAAAGATTCATTATCAACCAATAACGAAGAGAATTTCAAAAATACCTAAACTCTATTGAGATAGCAAAGTAATCGTGATTCCTGCATCATTGCACCAAAACGAATGCAGCTCTATTTAATATTAGTCAGCATTAAGTATTGATGGCATTTATAAGTTACTGTTCGCATCTAAACTCTCCAATAAACAACGTTAATTCTTTGTTGCAACATATAACAATTTCGTCATTTCTAACGATAAGCGACATGTGCCTATTGCAATTTATGACGAGTAAGCTACTTCTATAATAGTTTTTTTATACCTACTTTCCGTTAAAAATAAGTAATAATTGTATAAAGCTACACGTACTTTTGTGTGAATTTGGTTAATTCTGGCTTTTGTACACCGTACGGCAATACACATTCTTGTTATATATTATAAGAAGTGTTTCTTAATCGTTCAGTTTTTTTCTATATTGATATCACACAACTCTGTTGAAATAATTTAAACTAATATATATATATCCAATACATTAGCCGTATTCTATTTACTGTCTGACTTAGCGTGTCTAGTTTAATTGTGAGGTTAAGCTAACGAGCTGCTCATTACGAAGACCAAACCAGCCGACTAACTGCGGTTCTAGAGAGTAGCTCGTAGCTTAATTCACAAAATTAAGACAAGCTAAGTCAGACGGTAAAAAGAAATATAGCTATTATTTTCAGTTGGTGACCAGAAACTATCGTCCATTACCATCAATGTCCGCCTGGCAAAACTAAAACAACGCAACGAATAGCGACAACAGAACGAAATTTTATAAAAAGCAAACTGTCAAAGTCATACATCCAAGCAGGAAAAACAGTAAGTCGTTTGAGTTCATCCAAAGATATAAAATGAAAACACAGCTGAATGTCTGAACTAAAGTAAATTTAATTCTCCAGAAAAAGGTTAATTATAACATATGTGTATATCTTTTAATTTCATTTCATTAAGGATTATAATGTATTAAATTATGAGCAATATAAGATGAAGGAATGTTGACTGTTGACGATGTTAATCTTCTTTCTTGGGTGAAATTAATTATATACTAGTGTTAAGGCTGTTTTAAACACCTAGCGATTATTACGCGACAATTTATTCGCCAATTAAAAAATTTTACGGTATAACACGTAATTATCCGTGTTATATGACCCTGAACTTGCATTGAAATTAGTTGCTATAATGCACCATAGTTTTCACAAAAACTTTAGCAATATTTTCGACCTGCAGTAACCTGCCCAACGCCCAAAGATATTCACATTCTACGCATAATGAATACACATAGTACACGATGTGCCGTAATTCTAAATCAAGATTATCCTTTCCCGGCATTTATCTTCATTCTATTCGTCACGTACCGCTATGTGACAGTAATAAACATAAAAAAGCGAAGCCTAGTAGCGTTGCCCACCGAAGCCACACAACGGGCATGCAGAACTGCAAACCTGGCGCGACGAGGACATGGGTCCGACTGCTTGTTATAATTCACGGAATGAACATTCAGGCATGTCACATTAAGAGCAAATATAGCGTCACGTTATCAAATGACCACCGTCTGTAATCAAAAACATTACGTGTGGCGCTATGCAGGAGCGTGAGCGACAACATGTTGGTAAAAATTCTTAATAGCTATACAATGGTGAGTCGAAAGTATAGTACAACTGGAAATGAAATAGTATCACCGCTGAGGAAAAATACAGAAATCTTTGAGGGGGAAATAAATAGGTGGATATAGTTTGGCTTAGTTCAATAGTTTAATGATTTTTTGGATAGTATTTAATCGTGTTCAGGTATTGAATATCAACCTTTTTAGAAACATAAATGCACCTGATGCTTGCAGTGGTTCAATTTTTGGATTGACAAGTTGTAGATATACAGTTGCTCAGATGAAAATCGTACAGCTGTCTTTAGCTATATTTATACAAACCACAGTTTTACAAAAATAAAACATAATTAGTAAATATATTTCTCACATCATGAGAAATAAATGATCACAGATCACTCAACTTCTATCTTCCATATTGCAAATTAAATAAAATAAAAATGTTCCAAAATAAAAGTTCAGCATCTCAAACCATCGTATCACTTCTGTAAAATTAACCAAAAACAAGACAAAGTAATAAGTTCATATTTTGTTGAATACCCCGATTATCAGTACCGCTTGTAGTCTTTCGAGGCCATCGACTTGAACTCTAAGGTCTCCTCTCGATATTTTTGCCATTCCTGAAGACTTTTATGCTTGCTTATTGGAAATTCGTGTTGCCGGATTGCCGACCTCAAGTTTATTGCCATTACATGCTCAAATCCATTCAAAATTGGTGATTGTGGCGGTGTTTGAATGACTTTTGGGCAATTACACAATGTCCATTCCTTTCGCAATGCCTGAAGAATTTCGGATCATTTCAGCATAGAATCGAAATCTATCTAAAATCCCATTTTTTCACGCTGCTTTCAAATTTCTTTTCAAATGTTCCAATAACCCCATTTATTCATAATAACTCCACAGACCACAAGATTTCCTAACAGACCACTCGGCAGAAACACATCCCATACCATTTGTGATCCACCTCCATGTTTTACGGTCGCACGCAGATTTTTCACTCTTCATCTTCTTCATTTGGTTTTCCGCCAAATTCTAACTTTACCAATCTACCCAATCTTTAACTTGGAATTCGTCTGTACAGATGATGTCTTTCAGCGTTAAATATCTCGTTTATATAATTTTTTCAGCAATATTCTCTCTCTTGAGATCCTGTTTTCTCTTATTTATTAGGGGCTTACTGCTTACAGTTATCATTCGTGTCTTTCTCACACTCTTCGCACAGTTTCCGGGTTTACCTTTTTGTTTTAAATATTGTTCGATATCTGCCAATCATTGTTGTGGGGGTGCACTAATTTTTTGATCTTCTCAACTTTTCGAATAATGCCCACTTTCATAAGCGCGCATTCCATCTTAATTTTTTGTTTCTTGGACCTTAACTTTGCTTTATTTGCAACAAACGATTCTCAGTTTTATAACGTTTAATTATGATTGCAAACCGTAGAAGAAC
>RXPK01000290.1:2413025-2532261 GCA_004143645.1 Protaetia brevitarsis | reverse complement strand
AGCAGCTGTAGATCATATACAATCAAAAAGTCTTATGCACAGGGTCTTATCTGTAGCATTACCCAGAAAAAATATTTTTAATGTTGTGGCTATGAGCCCCCCTTGCCCCAAGCAAATTGTCCCGAGTATCCCCCACACACTACTATCATTAGCCATTACCCTGTAGTTTTGTGGTGGATCGCCGCTTAGAGGCAACCCTTCGACATTTTTTAATTCTTCCCGCTCGAAAAAACATTTTCAGACCATCATGATTCATATAAAGAAACGAAGCTTGATGCATCGCAAAAGGCGGAATGTATAAATTTATTTTCGTGACTCATAGTAAAAGGCGGTTTGCAATATTCTGTATCTACATTTATTTCTGTGTAATTGGATTCAATTTATTTTGCGTATTTGATTAAATAATCCAAAATAATAATCAGATTCATGTGTTTTATTAAGACTACTCTCGATTCACAAAGCAAAAGAAAATATTACGTTTTTGTACTACTGAGTCGCTATCCGTGAAACCGAAACGTGTTATCAGAATTAAAAGTAATACTTTGAGACTTACGTTGAATGCTCTATAAAAAGGAATGTTTATTTTAAAAAGAGAAATTTAAAATTTCTTCAGAATGGGTTTATTATTCAGAATGACGTTTAATGAATTTAGGCATTCCATTAAGATAATCTAAATGAGTGCATGTATTTTACTATACACGTTTAGGGGTGTTAACATGACTTTCTTGCATAGGCCCGGACTAAAGAATTTGGCTCTAAATTTACTTTTTTTTATTCTTATGGAAATCCGGTTTCGGTTGGTTTGTGCTTTATATGTTGTATTTAACACCCAAGCAAAATTTACTTTTTATTATACACCTGTATAATATCGCACTGCAATTTGACAATGAGAAGACATAAAATAAGAAGTAATCCTGCAGTAAATATTACATTTTATGCAGCTAATCATTGTTTTTGTTTTTTTTGTTATTTTTAATTAGATAAAGATAGCTATATTCTATTCTGGCAGAAACCGTTTGTCCTTTAATTATAAACAATACAATTGCATCCCCTATTTGCAAGGCAGAAATACAAATATTCTTTGAAATACATAGAAAAGTAAAGCAAATTCACCCTTTGTTTTCTTTTTTCCAACTTTGATTAATGCTTTGAACGATTATGAGGGGCAATGAAAACGAAAAAAAAAGGATGAAAATCAATGTTTGCAGTAGAATTAGTGACATTGTTTTTTTGCAGAGGGCAGCCGGTTCGAAGCGATGATCGGGAAAAAGGGAATCTCAATGTACCATGTCGACGTGGCGAGCGGGAAACAAACGGGATTAAACAGAAACAATGACGGACGTCGAAGTATACTGCGTGGTGTGCGTGAGTAGATAGTGCTGATCAAACTGCGGGGAGCGGTGCGTGCATTGTCATGCTGCTGCCGACCGCACGAAATGACGTCGGTCGGCTATGAACACTATCGGGTCAACGCGCAGCTCTATCGACGACGCTGGAGCGTTCGTAAAGTCGACGGGCTCTCCTGTTGCTCCTTCTACTTCTGACTGCGACGTCCGGTTATCACAGTGGGACTCGTGTAAATACGATTATTAATTCGCTTCGTACGATTATACTATTATTATGGCGTGGCGGAAAGGATAACGCAAAAAAGGAAATAACAAATTAACTGCAGTTAAAATCAATAGTCCCTGTCTTTATATAGTTAAAGTACAACTGGTAATCTTGCGAGGAACATCAATCCCATTTCTTCATTTTTTTATCATTTTACGATATTAAAAAAAAAGAACGTAAATGTTTGGATTTAATTATCTTGAGCCAAATAGGTGCAAAGGGGGTTGTGTGTTGACGTTATGAAAACATAATAACAGCACTTTAGGTTGTTTGGCATCAAGCCTCATTTTCTTTTCACTTTAGCCATACACTGTTAAAATTAAAGTCTATATTAAAATAAACATTTTTCTGTCAGAACATTACATTGTTTTTTAACGATTTTACCTTATATAATTTGAGTCTAGGGAATGACTGGTATGACTATTTAATTATGTTATTGACTATGACCTCGTAATCAACATACAACAACCTTATATAATATAAATAACCGAGTGATTACCAGCAAGGAAAATAATGTGAATATAATTTCGCAGGATATGTTTAGGCGGTTATGTGGAATATAAGGATTAAAAAAAAAACGAGTGTACATTTCCGCCGAGGGTAATAGATACCCCACATATATTTCAACTTTCCTGCAGACCTTACACCTAATTCTTTTTTTTTATTGTTGGGTTAATATTGGATAATAAAGTAAATGAAAAGTATTTTGGGACTAGTATGGTTAGAAAAGTGTATAAGGGTTCAACCAAATCAACCGCAACACCTAAAAAAATTTTTTTATTCTTTTTGTAGTTTAAATTTGAGTTTTGCCTAAAATTATAAGACCCGTATTTTTTCCTAAAGTTCTACAGTATCTATTTATAAAGGATGGAGACCCTACACTACTCTACGTTACAATATGATATATGTAATGTTAACGTATAGTACTGTAAATTACATAGTTTAAAGGATTATTATCATATTTATTCAAAAATTTAATTTCGCGGTAAACATAAAGTAAAAGACATTATTTTATTTAACAGGAGAAAAGTGGATCATAATAAATTTGCAAACCTTTTCGCAAATATCTTTGTAAATAAATACTTTAGAGCTTTAGGAAAAACGGGTCTTATATTTTAGGCAAAGACTTTATTATTTACAAATTTAAAATATTAAAAAAAATCCAGACATCAAATTTTTTAGGTGCTCCAGTTGTTATGGAATGACCCATTACTGCTGTTATTAATTTTGGGATTCATGCTATTAATTTTTGATATAATTGTTCCAATAGCACTGATAATTTTTTGATAATAAGGCTTAAAATTTTATGTACTTTTTGTTAATGTATTTTTTACAGTGTGCAATACAAGATGCTCAAGCTTACACATTATCTTGTAATGCTTTTAATGTTTTTTAATTAAGTAATGGTATTTAAAATAGTAATAATAAATAATAATATAATTATCTTATGCTGACGCTATGCATCGATACTTACATACCTGTAATGTAAAATTATAGTACTATACCGGTAATTACGCAATTCTCGCATGCGGAAAGGTTTGCTCACCAATGAAATAGTGATATTAATTTTATTTTTTATTTCTGTTTAGAGTAGTTATTGCAAAAGTAATTTCTCTATTAAAAAAATTTTCCTTAACCTCCGCAATTATGATTATTATATAGTCTGTATAGTCATAAGCATTTTACTGCAAATTTATTCTATCTGTTCGCAGCCAGCATGTCGCTACATGGAACACACTTTGGATTAATATTTTGTATCAATACACTAATCTATATAAATTTATTAAATAGGCGTGGGAAATTAAGTTGTCGAAGAGGTAAGAAGTAACTTAAATAAATCGACTTATAGTAACATTAAAAAAAAAAAAGTATAAGCGAACAAAGCCTTTATTTTTTTAACGAAGTTAATAAAGTAAAAATATAAATACAGTTTCTTAAATTATGTAGACATAAATTAAAACGTAACTTCATTTTGAATATGCAAAACTCTAAAGGAAGTTTAAGGTTACCTCAATTTTAAAATACAAAAGTTTGTTATCTACTTTATACATAAATACTGCAAATCATTCTCCAAACTCATTTTCTTAATTATTTTCAATCCTTGCGATAAATTTACGCCAATAACATTCCTTGTAGCTTTCTTCAACCAAATACCCATTCTAACTTAACATCTTACACATTACAATTAATCAAGACATAATAACCAAGACATCCACTGGAACACAATCAATTACATAAATTATGTACAAGTGTCCATGACGTAACTGCCAGATTTAAGGATGTGTTGGTGTGAAGCAATTTCAATTTCAATTTTATGTCAAATGAGTATATCCCTAAAACTCTGTCGTAACTGAGGTACAAACCCTTAAGTTTTAGATAACCCTATAGACAAAAAAAATGCTTTTAAAAAGAAGTTGCTTTATTGAATGAATTGTTCGAAATGTCCGCTCAATTGCCATATACATATTCGTGCTCTTCTTAGAATTGATGACGTAACTCTGCTAATAGTCTCAGGTTCAGTACGAATAATTTCTTCGCATTATTTCTGTATAAATAATACTTTCACGGTCTCATAGAAATTAATGCAGAGGATTTAAATTTGTGATCTGGCAGGCAAGTAACTGCTGCACCTCTTTCAATCCAGAGGTTCGTATAATTATGATTTAGAAAGTCTGTTACTTTGTCTACAAATGGGGAGGTGCGCCCTCGTGTTGTATCCACATTTGTCGTCTTACATTACGAGAACGTCATCCAGTAATGTTGGAAAGTCAATTTCGCAAAAAAACCTAATAATGGGGTCGTGAGACGTTCTTCGATATATAAAGGACCTATGAGACTAGTCGCCAATAATTTCACATTCAAATATTCACCGAAAATCTATCGTTGAAAATGGGATTCCTTAGTTTTCCGTGGATTTTCAAGTGCCCAATCAATGTATTTCTGCTATAATTGATTCCGTTTCGGGTGAAGCATGTTACATAAAGCTTCAGAATGTAATTTAAAGAAAATGTTTAAGTCTCTTACCTTAACATCTTGATACCATTGTGACTATGACTTTAGAGAATAAGTAATATTTTCCCTAAACATACTGTTTAATTAAATAATTCTTAGTGCCCCTATTTCTTTTCAACTTTAATATGGGTTCTAATCTTAGGTTTGTTTTTATACATTGCAGAAAAGGATTTTTAAAAGCTAAGCACTTTTTATTATACGCTTCTATAGTTATATTTGCACGCATTTGTTGGTTTTCTCTGCACATTCCACAAGATTTTCCTTTCTTGGCTGGTCGTTAGAAACTTTGCATCTTTACTGCTGTTATTTGGCACTGCTTCTACTTCAGGATCTTAATTTTAGGTTTACCTGCATCTGCTGATCTACAATAGTTTACTCTTATATCTAAAGTCAAATCAATTTTTTATAATCCCGTGTCATTTGTACTACTAACAATTCTATCTTGAATTAATCTTTCTGCCTATGCAAACTTACGTACTTGAAGCTAGGATTTTTAGATCTGTAAAAAACTGGTCAAATGCTTTCTCCTGAAGCTGTATTCTGGAAAAGAACTTATAAACATTTACCAATGATATTTTTCCTTGGAGCGCAATGCATCTCAATAAATCAATCAATCTTTAAATACCTTTTCATAGCTTGTCTTTTTATCCACTATTAATTTGATTATGGTGTATAAGGTCTACATCAGTTTCTTCGCCCGTCATATTATTGAAGATACATATTTTAGTTTCTTTTTTTATGTCAATTTCCAGCGCTCTCATGCACGTATCAAACTTCTATTTAAACCCTCTTCCAGTTGCCACTTTTCTTCTCTTAAACTGACGGCTTGGGTTTCTTTAAGTTTCCCTCAATTTTCTTTTTCCAATATATTAGAAGATATACTAAATATAGTATTTATTTGCGTCTTATATCAATTCTTTTCAATCTAACTCCATGTTATATCCTTCATAATAAAAAACAGTAACCTTTCTTATATGTTTATTACTTATTACATTACTATAAGAACAACAATCTAAACATCGATAATGCTTTTTTTATTCCAGAATTGCTAATTATCCTAAATAACAATGAAACTACAGTGGATTATATGCAGTTGCAAAGAGGTAGCTTATTAACTACTAAATAAAGCAACTAAGATTAAAATAGTTACAGCAAAATACAAACTAATAAATCTAAAATTTTAAAATCCTGGAAGAGGATACAAACCATTTATGAGCAAATGTTAGCATTCATGGTGTTTGGTACTGGATAAGCTTTTTAAATGTTTAACAATTTTATTGTAGATTTTAATTAGAAGGAATTGTGCGAGCGTTGATGTAAGGTTAGTCTAAACCTGGGGATAGCCAAATCATACTTATATCTGGGGTTGTGATCAAATTTATTTATGTTAACTTGAAACTTATCGCTGTTATCATACGCATATATCACACTTAATAGAAAACAAATCTAGAAGCAAGGTCAATAATTTATAAGAAGTAAGATTGGTTTGCAGGAAAGACAGACATTTAAATCTATTAAGCAACGTATGATCCGTTACTGATGAAATAAAAACATCCTTGACAAGGTTGACAGAATGGCGACGTAAATATAATAATACTAAAGAACTGCTGGAACGACAACACCAATCTTAGGTTGTGAAATAACATGTATATGTCATTATTTTTGGGAATAAAATTCCGATAATGGACTTCCCAGCTAAGTAACCTATCCATACTCTCAAAAATTTTGTGCGATCAAACTTTAGTAAGTTGGTTATTACTTTAATGATTAATTAAAAAAAAAGGTTTTGCGTGGGTTGATATTTTGGGAGTAAAATTTTAAAGAAACACTGTTAGTGTTATTAATTATTTTTTTTTCTCGTAAACCATGTAGATGCGCTGTCAAGTACCATATAACAGGTGTCATTCAGATATCAGAATTCGCACGTACAACCAATAAAGCAATATCGTGTGCATATAAAGTAACTGACCCTTGGTCAAACGATATAATCATATCTAGAGAAATTCCAACATGATATGAACCGTTCTCAAAGAAAGTCAATTTAGTTTGCCATCTGAACTGGATCTTGAGGTTTATCTTTCTCGTATCAAGTTCTTTTTATTTTGATAATTTGTTCTAAACAAAACAGCGCTTCTCCCCTTTAGGCGTAATACGTTAACATTATTACTTTGGTATACCGTAGTAGAAAGAAAATACGCACGCCTGTAGGAGGTCTTCGGTATTAATATACAAAGTGACTAATCTCCTAACCATGAATCACAACAACTTCACCCTTGCCAGGTTGTCGGTTAATTAAACTTTATTATGTAACAAGGGGTGAAGGTGTAAGTGCCTAGGAATCGATTTTTTATTTCATGTGAATGCGTATTTCACTGCCTGTTATTAAATTTATATAAATATATGTATAACCCGTTTTATTCTAAAGACGTTTTGAAACTTCCACTAAGAAAGTGCAAGGTCTATGTCATGATTTTTGTTGACCAATATTTGCGATTTAGTACAGTAAAAAGTCCCCATGTGACTGGTGCACAATTGTGTGATTTTGTTATTGTTATAAGTAAATTGAACCATAGGTGTTAATTGATTACGACTTTGGATCATAGAAATACATGGGTATAATGAAGGCGAGTTCTTTTTATTTACTAATAATGTTAAAAAAAGGTAGATGTATTGACAGAATAGTATTTATCAACGACATTTTGATCGTGACGGTTTATTTCTCGAATGAACATATATAATGTAAATCTCATACAATATATACAGAGATGGACTTAGATGATGCCGTTAAACCTTCTTTACGTGTAAAAAGTTGGCAAATCGTTGCACTGCAACTGCGCTGTTTATATTGCACTTTTCACATAATACGTAAGCATGCGTTGGCAACTATGTCGATAGTAAGTCCCTTCCCTCCTTTCCCGGAATTCTGGAACGAAACAAATTTACCCATGTTTATTACTGAAAAATTATAATTTAAAAAATTTAGTGTTTTTTTACCCTTTGCGAAAGAAATTCCGTATTTACCTGTACATATGACATTTCTTTTGAATATATTGAGATCCCCGAACTATGCGTGTTGAAAAATACGCTGTATGAACGTCTTGTACATCTGCAAGATGGTTATATGCAAAAATTAATTTTTCACCTTACATTCTAAGCTGAGTTCACCGATCCAAGATAAGAGAGTCGAACGCTTGCAAAACTGCAACTTCTACTTCCTGTCTTGCATTGGGAGAATGCTTAAGCGCAAGGTTTTTAATTCTTCCCCAAAGGAAAAAATTCAATGGGGTTAGATCTGGCGACCTTGCCGGCCAATATACACCCTAAAAAAAATGTGATAAAATTACCCCAAAAATAGGAGCCAACTGGGCTACCTCCTATTTTTAGGGTAAATTTCCACCTATAGGGGATTTTTCACATACTTGTGGAAGATTCCTTGAAAGTGTGATAAATCTACCTGAAATTATTCCATTCCATTTAGGAATATTACTTTAGAGGTGTAATTTTCGCTGGTAAATTTACACCCCAAAAATAGGAGGCAACTGGGCTACCTCTTATTTTTGGGGTAATTTTACCACATTTTTTTTAGGGTGTATGTTTAAATCTGCAAGATATATTAATTAGTTCGATTACAGAGGGTTTACAAGAATTTTAATAAATGCTACAAGAATAAGCATCGTTTTAAAAAGTAAACATATTGCAGAAAAGATTATAAGAAAAACCAATAGTTGCTGAGAATCTGTTGCAATTAAATTAACAAATTAATTTTTAATTAACAAAATACATTAAAATATCGTAGCACTTTCAGTTTGGCTTGCACACATTTTTATTTTTATTGCCTTCTTCCGGATTGTTGTCATTTGTTGTAATATTGATCTAAACTAATCCGTTTGGTCGACCGACAACTGTCGATCATTAAACAACGCGACATAACATTTCCCAGAGAAGAAAAGCAAATATAAAAAAAAACATACACATATATTTTTATTAATACCTTCTTCTAAACATATGTATTATCAAAGGTGTATTCACTTCCGTCTCTTGAGGTTCAGATTATCCTGAAAATGTGTTAAATCCTAGTTTAAAATCAAAATAGTCGCTTCCTTACTTTACTTACTTCATCACTCATGTAGTAACTCATGGCTGGGCCGATGCCCCCTGTAATTGAGGAAAGCTGTTGGGGGGTGCCAAGGCATGAATGAATTATTATCACTAACAACGAAAACAGCCTCCAACAACGGCAAGCACTAATTTGTTTTATATTTGCAAATATCTAACAAAAGTAAAAAAAAAAAGAATTTGCTCCTTCAAAACTAAGATTTTCTTATGTCTGAATTTAAAAGTTTGGTATGATTCTTACAAGTCACCTGCACGTCCACAACTTTAAGTAAATATTCCATATGTAAATAAATGTAAAACGTTCACCTTTCAATCTGTTTTATTATTTCGTTTAATTGATAATCATCATCATTGACATTTTTCACCTGATGATGATTGTCAATTATTCGGAATATGTGAAAAGAAAATAATGAAACAGATTGGAAGTTGAACGTTTTACATTTAAATAAACCAATATCTGTGACTTTACACATAATATGCCATAGCTTGTAATAACAATGTCGCCAAATCCTATTGAGGTTAAATTGCATATAGTAGTTAAGTATGTCATTTTACATATTCATACGCAGGTATATGTCTATTATTTATATGTGCTGTCATAGCTAAGCACATGGTAATCATCTCAATACATAATTAATGTAAAATGAACTTACCTCAATCTTTATTTGTAAGACAAAATCAAAAACACACCATTCACATTTATGCGTTACAGCCATCAGTGTAGATGCCGCACTTGTATTCAAACTGCGTACCTCAAACGCTTGCGCGTTGTATAGTCGACAGCTATGTAATGTATTCTCGTAACGGTTTTAATTTTTGATCAAGCGACATAATGTAATGCATTGTTTAAAAAAACATTTTTAAACTTTTTGTGTTCCAATCATATAACAGATGCATATATGTATATATAATATATAATCAGAATTTCATGTCACTTGTATTGTCCATATTGTATTTTTAGCAACATAAGCGGTGATATTCCACGAAATATGTTATTTTTCCTTGCTACTAAGTAAATTTCCCCAAGTCGGGGAAAATTACTTCATTTATTGAAGTATTTTTCCATCAAAGTCAATTTACTAGGCGAAATTACACCTAATTTGTGGTAATCTGATGTTTACCCTCTTTTTGGTTTAATTTTACCTTATATTTCATATGTTTTTTCACACACCAGTGAGATAAATTTACCATCATTTTTTAGAGTGTACCAGTACCAGATTCCCAATCTAATTGTTATCGAATTGTAGGTTTAAAAACTCATTAATCCGGGCAGCATTGTGAGGCGGTGCTCCGTCATGCTGGAAGTAAACGAATTCCAATTAGTTTACAGGTATTTTATCTATGAGAGATTCAACCAATTGTTGCGAAATATGCAAATAGCTTTCGGAGTTAAGAATTATCTTGCCACGGAAAGTTCTTACCCACACCTGAAACTGTGATCGGCCTTGGTTTTCATTTCAACAGTAAAGCATGGGATTTTACTGCGACCAAGTACAAGAATTATTTCTGTTAAAAATTCGCGCACTGCTCACGTTACATTCATCCGTCCATATACAGTTTAGAGCAAAATTGTAATTTTCTTCACACTTTCCTAAAAACCATTGACAATGCGGCAAAAAGGTAATGAACTTTCCTTGTCCGATAGGGTTTCATTTTATATTTTTAGGTCTCGGCTTTTGAAAGTATCCAGAATTTATTAAATTTTTCTTTAGCCTTGTAAAAATGTCTCTGAATGGTCGTTGTCTTTCAAGATATAGCTTGTAGTAAATTTTCACCTGTTTCTATAAAACACTTTAACATGTCTTATTTTTCATTGTCTTCATACATTTTTGAATTGTTAAATAAATAGAAACACCAGTAATATTAATTCAAACTTAGATTTCAAAACATTTTGACAATATAAGATAAATACGCGCATTGCTTAGTTACCATCCGCAGCCATCTTAAAATACTGTGAAATTACAACCAGAAAATCAAATATTTTGAAAACTCTTTACATAAAATATCAAATGTGTTATATCATACTACAGGTAATTTGATATGGTTTTCAATAATATAAAAATATATAGTGTTCCATATAAAAAAACAAAAAAAAAATACGCTTTCAAGAAAATAAAAAAATATAATATAGAATTCTGCGTCAGATAGTGCCCTAATAAAGTTTTTAAATAAATCAAGCATTTTCTTAAATAAAAAGTTATAACGGTTTTTTTATGAATTGTATATTTTATAAGAACGTTGTGTATCTCTTATATTAAGGAAGATATAAAAATACGAATTTCAACCAATTGATTCTTCTTTAAAATTGAGCTCCAGAAGCATAGATCAAATTTTGTCTAATTTCTTTAGAAATACGACTTCCCTATTAAAAGTATAGTACCTTTTAAGTTATTTTATTGCTGTCAGGATATTTAGTGAACTACTCCCGTATAGTTTAGGTTATTGGAAAGAAAGCCCTAAACCGCCACTTATTTAGTTTAGCAAATAAATACTACTACCATAAAATATACATTGAAATGCAGTATTTACCAATTTATTTGTACTAAATGCTAACAAATGTATTTCACGAATGAAAAGGACAATGAAAATACATTACTTCAAAACTTGAAGAGATACACCTCATAAAATTTTCATAAACTACACGCTTCTCAAACATTTAGCGTTAGAAAATCTGCATGCTGGAGTTGCTATAATCTAATATCCTTTATTAAGATGCTTACAAATTTAACCAACTAGACAAGGTACCTTGGTGTATTCCAGCTGCAATATTACTATTAGTGTCCTTTGTAATGTATACGTATCAGAAGCAGCGAATTTAGCTTTACTTTGTTGGTTAAATTGAATTTTCATTAGAACGTCATGTATACGTTGAAGAGGAATTTCTGTTTAATTTTGTCGAGTTTAGATAGACCAAAACGTGCATAACATGTACAATCTGTGTATATACACTTATGCGCATGTATGCGTTTAATATTAATCGTTGGCATAAGTTTGAAATCACTCGGGATGCTCCAGAATTTTGTTAGTGCGATATGTGAGTGGAATGGTACGCAAAATGAAGTTTATGCATTATAACAAGGGTTAACAATTAAAGAGAATGTACTTGTTGTTGCATGTGAGGATGTTTGCCTATCTTGTGATTAACTGATTTTATTTTCTTGTCTACCTTACTGAAATTTCATGTAAACATATATTGCTCGCAATCCACTAAAGCCAATCAAAGAGTATTTATTGTAGTGGATTGAGCATTTGATATTATTTAAGTGTAAAGTTACTAGTTTTACTTATATGTATTTATTAAATATTTGATATTACAAGAAAAGGTATAAAATGTAGCAGCAGACAGCCAGACGATGTCCAGGTGATGTAGCAGATCTAGAGATTTCTGCATTTGGCAAGTTGTTCAAAGCATTTTCCTTAGAATGTTCCCTTCAGGAAGTAAAGAGTGATCAGCAGTTTGAATAGTATATTTTGTAATATGAATATTGGCAGATCAAGTTGGATCTTAGTTCAATTCAAATGAACATTTTTATTTTTTTACAGTGTACTTATGTTTTATTTAAACTTAGTCTATAATGTTTTATATGTGCATTGCAATGCAATTGCGTTGATATGTTAACCGAAAGACATGGAAATGCTGGAATTCGGTTTCGTCAAAAGTTTATGTGTATTATATGGTTGCACTACTATGTACAGTATTAATTTATATTGTAAATTTTTACATCGTATAATAATGTTGAAAAACTTTTAAATGTATTTTTCCATTATCCAGAGACTACTTACCTTTACTTTATTTTAAATGTAAGGTGATTCCAGAATTTTGCAATTATTTATTTATTTTTGTATAAACATTCGACAGTCCATTTGGTCATATGGACATTCTCATGTATTAAACATCTTATATTCCCCTCACTTCGGTGAAATTAACGGACTCTCTGAGACAGTTTGTCCTCCTTGTCGAAAGACAATCGCAAGAAAAGTCTGTTAGAATTTTTCAATTCGAAAGGATTCACTAGGCAACCTCCGTCAGAGGTAGACGTGTCTCAATTTATTTCGTAAAATTTAACGGCTATTTTGATAAAATCCAATTTTATTCCAAATTTCAACCTAAAAAATGATTGTTAATTGTCAAACAAAATTTATCGCATTAATTTTATCTAAAATTTACCTATAACCTTTGGGTAACTTTCTCCAGCGACGATTTTCCCGAGTTATGTTCCTGTGCTGACTGAGCTATTCTCCGTGGTCAGAAGTACGAAGGCTCCCATTTAGATGTCTCGTTCCGACCTGCCACCCGGATGCCCGTCGGTTTCATTCCTCCAAAGATACTCCGTGTCCAAATCTATCTAAAAATAAGTCAACAGTATGCAGTTACATAATTGTGGTATCCTAATTTATCCTATGAACGCTATGCTTAACAAACTTCTAAAGATTTCAAGGTGAAGGAATTAGTAAATCCTTGTACATCACATTGATTGTGCATCTGATCTAAATAATAGGTAATTTGTCTTTTTCTAATACGTAGTTATATAGAAAAAATATGCTAGCATAAGGTTAGGTACTGCCAAAGATGTTTAACCAGCTAGTTCATTTGAATGTATAAAAGATTGCGTTAAATTTAAAAAGCGCAAAGTCAAAGCAGAAGTTTGTGCTATTTATATTAACGGAATTTTGTTTTCGGACATGTCTACAACTGATTCAAGGTCATTATTTATGTATAGAATAGCTTGTTGCTTGTCTCCAGGATTGAAGGTATAATATTGCTGCGTGTCATCTTGCGTAAAGGTGATAATGTTGCAAACATTTAAAATATTTAAGCTATAACTGCATAAAGTAAAGATTTCAGAGTGTTGCCTTTAGGAATCCCTGATAAATTTCATTAAATGTAATAAAAATGTAATATGACTGTCATACGTCCTTCGCTATAAATCGTCAACAATATTTGCTATCGCAGATACACAACTGCAGCCGGGTGGAAGATTGCTTCAAGAGCAACATTTTTATCCACGAATGATTCTGTCGAATGCGGCCTTCCTCTAATAATTTATGTGACACAGGGAGAGCATATACTTCGCAAGTCAGTAAAAATTAATTGGACTACTTGATTTCGGAAGGGAATTTACAGGATTTCTCTTACAAATCATCGGGAGGGATCCGCTTATAAGTAAACCAGAATTTACCATAAAGGTGATTGTGACATAAGGGCAATAAACACAAATTATTTAATCGCTTAATGAATTAAGGAACGATACTACTTCACTTGTTAGTAATGTGAAAAAAAAATATATATTTTACTTATAGCAGTAGCCACATTTCAAACAAACGCAATGAATTAATTACTATCACCCACATCTGGCAGATAAGACGACAACTCTATGATTTTGGATTATTCCATAATATCCTGCCATCCTTCAAACCCATCGCATGACCAAAAAAAGGACGTTTTTCTCGACGTATACTAGAGATGGTGAAATTGTGTAATGCTTTGTTAAAAAGAAGAATTTGTTTTATTGCTTACATTATTTCTTAGAACTTTATCTATGAGTGTCATCAATAGTTTAAGATATTATCCGTCAAGGTGTGGGATGCTTCGTAAGTAATGGTGTTCTCATTGGAGCATAACTATCGAACAAACCTATAATACAATATATTCGCTTTATCGTTAATATCATTGATTTTGTAAATATAATGTCACAGCATTCAATAGATATTTAAGTCAATAAAAAAGTATTCTAATGAAATAGCGAAAAATCTCGAAAAAAACTAAACAAAAAAAAATGATAGAAATACTAAAATTGTGCAAGACATCACAAGAGCTAAAAGAAGTTTGTGGCAGAAATAAAATACATTTACTAATTGTAAGTGTAGATGAGGTAATAGTTTATTGAGTCCGTTATTATGTGCTTTAAATCCAAAGTATCACACGTACTAGCTAATCAGGAGCAAGCATTAGTACCATCAGTAAGAAAAAGATTAGTATTATAATAACCTTATGAATTTCAGTCAATAGTTCAGACAACATATTTTCACAATTGTTATAAGTAATGAAACCGACATCCACAAAAAGTGGTTTCTATATAACTCAAACAATAATGCCAATTAATTACTAATGAGTATTATTATCCACAAATATTCAAACAATAGATTAATAAAAATATTAACGATAGAATATTTATAGCCACCCACCTCTAAGATAAGTCCCTCTACCTGCTCACCTGCCATTAGATTTTAAATGTAAGTTTGGAGCTGTTGAGAGAAAATTATTTTATTTGACTATGGTTTTTATTATTTTATTATTATTTACTTATTAACTGTCGTTTTTGACATCAAAATATGAAGATGAGTGTTAATTACAGTGGAAGTTCAGCATGGTTTGGAATAGAAATTTTTAAATATTTAGGGATTTTTGGTGTGTCTTTTTTTATTTCGGTTATAATATTTATGGCAAATTTGGATTTTATTTTTATTGATGTATATAATACATTATCTTAGTGAGAAAGTGTTGACAAAACATATGAATACCAATGTTTATATCAAATAATATGTGAACCTACAACTTACCTGGGAGATATCTTTCTTACACATCAATATCTAATAGTTAATCGTAGTAAATTATACTTTAAATGATTAAAAATACTCTTTTTTATTGTAAAAGCGGCAAGTAAATACAAATATTATTTAAAGCAAATAATAATCCGGGCCTTCATTAGAAAAGAAAAAACATAGCAGTATATACATTTATACTTGTCTTTAGTTTAAACGATGCGATAGTAATTTACATGTCTCTCTATCCGTTAATTAATTTTCAGCCTTGTTGCACAGAATAAAAACACATCATGTTACTCGAAGTGACAAAGGAATACGGTACAATAGCTTTAACATTTGCATCTTTACTAATCAAGGAATTTGCATTTGCGTCGAAATGCGCTTTTGTTTGTCTCGTCGGAGTTGATATGGCATGTACAACAAGGTATGTGTTCTAAGGGAACGCTTTATGCATAACTGAGCTACTTCGTTTTAGGTATTTGACGTAAACAAGACCAGCTACGTTACTGACCTAGATCGTATCACTAAGAATGACTTAAATAAAAAAAAAAGAACTTACTAATTTTACTAAAAAGAACGAACCAACGAGAATAGCGGAGATAACTAGTTGTAAATCAAGAAGTTCCTAACATCTATCTCATTCCTCCTTGTGCAGTTAATGTCAGTTACAGTCTTTCGGTTTACGATAGTTGGCAATATAGAAATAAAATAAATAACTTCAATGTCAGTTATTTAGTAGGTTAGTAAGTACAGTTCCTATAATCACTACTATTACATAGGTTGCATAAAAATTTTGCAAAAAAGGATTTCTATAGGTTCCTTTAAAATTTAATATTTAAAATGTTTGGAGAATTGAAATACTTTCTTAGATTTTTTATATGTTTGAACGACAGGTGATGCATAGTTAAAACAATGCCTTTCCTTCTTGATTTATAAATATTTCAAGTTTAAAGTAATTCTTAGCTAATATAAAATTTTAAAGAATTAGTTTATACAGTGTGAGTCATTAAGAATGGGAAATCCGGAAACTAGGAATAGTGTTGCCCGTTTAAGACATACAGGATATTCAAGTTAATAATTTTATTTCTAAATTTCCCAATAGTTCAGCAAGTTTTCATATAATCAACGTGAAAATTGGTATTACTACGTTTTTTAGCATGATGAATAGTTATTTATCATCACTTTTACCGTTGCTCATAGAGGACGGTAGTTACAGCCTGCTAAATAGGTAAATCGAAAATTATCTTTTTTGTGTATGCAGAATCACATAAACCGAATGGAAAATTTGAAGGAGCAACCTTTTATTGCGTAGGCTTTCACGGACGGAATCTACTGAAAAAAGTTTTTCGGGCTGTTGAGTCGTGGTCTAATGACTTTTTACAGAGCAACCTTTTCTTTGCATGAAAAAATACATACTCGTTTAATTTTGATATCTTGATCCGTTTTCGAGATATTTGCATTCAAGTTTCCGTGCATTTCGTGCTATTACTGTAATTTTTAATTCTTAAAATACAAAGTTTGCTTATCCATCTGACAGCTATCATTATTTATGCTTGTGAAGCTTATGTCTAAAAGTGCTAAGGAAGTACCCTTATCTTCTTCTGCCTTAGTTGTACAAGAATAAGTACAAACAAAAAATGCCACAGCATAGGGACTTTTCAAATAGTTAAATGGGGGATATGATTTGTCTTTTTGCTCAAATAGATTTTAATGGACTTGCTGCAGCCCGGAGATATTTACACTTATATCCAAACCGAAGACAAGCAAATCATAAACTTTTTAGAAATCTTTATAATCGCGTGGGAGATACTGGGTGTTTTTGTCCTAAGCTTCATAATGGTGCTCCAAAAATTATTTCAGTAAGACAACACGAGAAAGTTTTAGTTCGTGTTACCAAAAAGGCGTAAGTACCCGCCGTTTAAGTGTGGCGACAGGAATAATTCAAACGTCTATCAATAGAATCTTACAAAAAGAGAAACTCTATCCTTATCATTTGTGCAGAATTTACTACCTCAGAATCCTCCTGCACGTCTACGTATTTCGCAGTTTTTACAGAGAAAACAGAACGAAGACGAAATTTTCTTGATAACCGATGAAACAACGTTTACTGGATGTGGACTTTTCAACTCGAGATATAGTTATTTGTGGGATTCCGAAAATCCATACGCATTAAGGGAAAGACATTTCCACCACGAATACGAAATAAACATTTGGTGTAGGATGACATCTGATTTTTTCATTGGTCCCTTTGAACTTCCACCCGAATCTGAACGGTCAGCTATACTTTTATTATTTATTTATTTTATTTTCTCAAATAAAATTTAAATTGTACTAGTACCACTTGAACAAATACAAAATATGTGGTTTATACACAATGGAGCGCCATCACATTTTTCTCTGCCTGTGCGCAAGTACCTGAGCGAACAGTTTCCACATCGATGGTTTGGTCGTGGAAGTGAATTTTGCTTGGCCACCTAGTCCAGTCTAGATTTTAATCCTCTATATTTATTTGTTGGCTTAGTATGAAGGAGATAGTCTATAATTGAATCCTGCGAAGAGTTGCTTCAAAAAATTCAACAAGGTACCAATGTAATCAGAAATAAGGCAAGACTATTTTTTTAACATCAGAAGATCTTTAAGAAAACGAATCTAGAGAAGTGCATTGTAGTGGGTGGTGGACATTTCGAGCAGTTCTCGATAAGGTATTCACCAATACCGAACTGAACTTCGTAATTTAGAGATCGAAAATTGTGTTAATACGACGCACTGCATTAAAACTTTCCAATGCAAATACCTCAAAAACGGATCAAGATATCAAAATTAAATGTATTTTTCAAGTAAAAAATATATACCTTCTGAGCTTAAAAAAAATACGCCACCAGAAACTAATTGAATATTTTTTACTTTTGTAGATGCAGATCTAAAGCCCGGTTTAAACGATGTTTATCATATTGCATGGGTTTAGTTACTTATACAGGTATTGTGAGAGTCAGCTGTTCCGCATGTGCTATTTCGGAAACAGTTGTTATGATGCATATTTGTGATGTATATGTGAAAAGTGCATCAAACGCATGCAGTATGTCTGAAGCGATCCTAGATGATGCCCCGCAAACTACGTGCACCTTACAAAAGAATGAATACCCTTCGACAGTGAGCGGATTGTCATACTACACGAATGGGGTGTCTCGTTCAGAGGAATTGTCCAGAGAGTCATTTCAATATATTACAATGTTTCTTTTTCTTGTGGAAATCGTCTGACATGAAGTTTTCGAAACACTGCAGCTCTCGGCGTTTGTATTTAGTCTACCATTTTATTTTATCCATTTAATTATGAAGCCATTCCGGTGTCCTAATTTCCTGTACCAATTTGTGCTGGTCTCTGACTAATCGATCAAATTTGCCTGCCGAAAATTGCCTGTTTTTTGGGCGTCCAGATCCTCGCGTTCGCACAGAACGTGGTAAGGTTCTCTGTCGCCCCATTACACAATGCAGCAGTTGGTATCTACAGCGTCATCACCTCTTCTAACCTATCAGTTAAGAGAGATGGATGGAAGGTGATTCCCACTGAGTCGCAGTAGTTCCTCAATTTTATTCTTTAATGGTCCCTTAATAAATGTTTTTTTTTTTCATAAATTTGCCTAATTGTATTATTCGAATTGTGTTTCATTTAGATCCAACTCCTTACCTGCTCTCGTATTGTGTTTCTAGACACTCCTAGATAGGTTCTGGCTCCATATATGAAGCCCATGATTTCTTTCTGGGCAATTTAACGGATTTCTCGTTTCCTTCGATTGCCAAATATCCGAGGATCCATAGTTAAATGACTTTATTGCGATCTGTCAGACTATTCAATTGTCGAATTCATATCCAGACCAGTTTTGATTGTATCTTAGGGTTCTCTAGTGGCCGTTCAGTATCGCTGGCTGTTTGTGCTGTGTCTTATAGATCCGCTTTATTGTTATTTATAAAGCTTCAAATGATTTTTTTGCACAATGTAATATTGCATATGCCTCTGCTTAAAGACCGCTACATATTTCTAGTGGAAGATAATCTTGTGTTTCTCACGTCACTATAGATTCCAGCCCAGTTTCCTCTTTCGGTTTTGCATCTGTCTGTATACCAGATCAGTTCTGATAACTTATCTTTCTAGTTGTATTAATTCCAGTGTATCTGATTCGTGATTGTTCCTAGATATTTCTGTTAAAAGAAATCTGTGAAAGCTATGTGATCTGATATTACTGTGTTGGAACACGGATCGCAAATGAAAGTCAAGCACGTGTACCAGTTTCAGATTCACGTAAGGCAACCACCCCTTCAGAAGACCTGGAACACCTCAACAATGGTGGAAAGCTATGAGTCGTGGAATATCACTAAGGTGCATCGATATCTGAAAAAGCATGGGTTGAGCCAAACCCTCAAGTTCTCGAGGTATTTAAAATTCTTTGCTATTTAAAATAATTGTTTGTTGGATTCCTCATATCGCCCCGATTATCCATTCTTGGTTTGCAAGTAACACCTGATTATAGGAGATTTAGATCAATGTGATGTATAGGCAACGGCGACAATGAGATTAATGGAATTCTGTAGTTTTTGCCAATCAATTATGCTTTTCTATATGGCAAAATGTTGGTTGAATAAGGGTGTGCCAACAACCTGCAGAAAGGAACAGCGTGAGGAGTGTATTTCTCGTCGGTTGCCACTTGCATGCAGGATATCTTAGAATCTGTAATATAACCCGTTATTTAAGCCATGGGAAGGAATGTTCCAACAAGGTAATGTTCGATCTTCGACAGTGAAATAAATTATGCTTTTCCTAATGAATATAATGTCAATTTTCCTCCATGGTCCATAGTCACATGTCTCACTCACAGGGCACATATGGTATACTATCAGACACCAGCTTCTAAGAAATATTATTCATGCTAATATTAGAGCGGAATTATGGTACCAAGTTAATGCAGCATCACAGGACGTACTATCTCGCTTAATTAAATAAAAAATCCTTTATTTATAATATACTAGTATCACAATGTATATTATTGTGATACAATGGATATGGTATGAGTATATCACTATAGTAATTTACCTACAAATGCAGGCGTACACGACTGGGGGGGGCAAACATTGCGGAGACAATTGACGTATGATGTCAAGGCGCGTTGACGCACGTGTCATGCTTATAACTGTGTGTACAAATGTATTGTATGCATACGTCGTATGTAAAGCGCAATTGTGTAGGGTATACTCGTATAGTTATAAGTGTGAATATATTGCGGTTTTAAGTTCAATTGGTGAGCAGTTGGAATTTATCTATATTAATAATTTACAGTTGATGCATACACAGCTATTTATAAGATCTTTTGTGTCCAATGTATAAAAATGTTGATATAAATTGTTTTGGTATTTGGTGCTTTACTTGAAAATATCATCAATTAGTGCTACCGTTATAGTCAAACAAGTTAAGTTGTCGCGGTGGTAAGAATGGTGAAATAATTTCGCAGGCGTTTTTTGGAAATTTCAAGCAATCAAATTTGATAACGTTTCATTCAGGAAGGGTCAAAAGATGAAGATGTATTTAGCATCACTCAACTTTCTAAGTTGATATTTCATGTTTTGTTTTTTTTTAATAATATTACGCTACCTTCAGTCAAAGGATTTAAGACCATACAATTACTCAACGTAGACTTACCTATATACAAGATTAGCGAATCTTCTAGTACGCAAAAGATCGAAGGCGGAAGGGAAAAGCTGTCTGTAAGCGGTAAACTTAGTCGAAGACGGTCGTTCAAATCAAAAATCTAAAAATGAAGTTTTGCACTCGCGACAAGTGAACACAAAATCAGTGAAGGGGGCCACCCATTACAGTTAACAGTCACCTTACAGACCTTCTTGGTCGTGTGCCCAAGAAAATATCGTTTCAACGTTCGATTCGCTTTGCACCGCGCAGGGTAAATAAGAAAAAGTCATCTCATCTCTAAAAGTGAAAAAAAGACGCATGCCTAAATGAGAGATTAGAGAGATTTATTACAGAAAGAGCCTCACATGGGCACGTGACTTGGTTGTAATAACAAAAGGATATAATTGTCAGAGTCATTTAGGATGGTCGCCCGATATAAAAGCCCTAAAAGTTCTCACAGCAAAACATATAAAAGTAGTTACTTATAATATTAAAAAAAAATCATATATTTCAATCAAAGGGACGCTCTGGTAATGGTTATAAAGTAAGTAAAAACGGTAATTAAGCCTGTTTGTATCGCTGATGAGAGTGTACACTGGATGAATAATAAAGGGAAAATATGGATATTGATTGGAACTATTTTTGTGTTTCTTTGGTGTCAGTATTTTCACTACATCCTTAAATTTTATAATTGTATAATTACTCGAGAAACGTAAGAAAGAAGTGAACATACTAATACAGCAAATCCGAAAAATGGTTACGATTGGTTTTGTTCTTGTGTTATAAAAAACAAAGACGTTTGTGAAGAACATGCTACATGTCGCATAAATTCTAAATGATAACATTAGATAAATTAAAATGGATTACTTGAAATTTTCAAGGCCGTTTCCGTTGTAAGAAATCGCGATAAATTTACACCCAACCTTAGATAAAAAAAAAACATCAACTGTTTAATGTTTACATTAAGCAACAGCTGATTTACAGATTACATTAAACGTAATCGAATGTAATACTGTAATTAAAAAAAATGCTTTTAGATGTACACCTCAGACAAGTTGTGAAGAGATTTTTCTTTGTATAAAAATACACTTACAGATGAAGATTTAGAGCAAATTTCAGTGGTAAATACAAATAGATTTTGTTTCATGGACCGTCCACACTATCATATATAATATATTGTTATGGTACTTAAGTAAGATGAATCATCAATCATAGTAAATATAATTATTATTTTATGTACACACCTGTTTGTAAATCCAGTATAAATTTGGTTAATTCGCATAGTAGTCGGGGAAATTGAATATATAAATTATGGTCTGGCAACTATACGATATTCTGATATCCTACGATTCGACTTTACTTCAAAGGCCTAGAGACAATGTAATTTGTATGAAATGAAGGAGCTGAGTCCATGGATACGAGGTGGTTTGTTGATAAAAAGATCTTCTTTGAAAACTGTTTTACTTTTCGTGTAGTCAGATGAATGAAATCATACTTCTGTAATATATCCAACATAGAAGGAGATGCCCTTTGTGAATTGATGTTTAACCGGCCTAAAAATATATGGAAGAAATGTCAAGATTATACAACATTCGAGGAAATTGGCTGTGTTAAGATATCTTTGGTATTTTCCTTTTGTGGAATTGTACATATCTTTGTTGTATTGAGTATATTGGTACACTTTGAGATTTTCCCTGGATTTTTCTGATATCGGCGGTGTTTCCCCGATATGGACCCTCCTTTAACATTTTTGGTTTGTCACTGTGAGGGAACACCATTCTGAAGTATTTTCGGGTGTATATAAGCTGATATTCGAGGCATTTTGTTAAATTAACGTTTAAATTTCTGTGTAAACAAGTATCCAACATTTCGAACATTTTGAGGTTACTTTTCATATTTGCAAAATGACAGTTGATACTAAAATTTTAATGTGTATAAGTTGATAGACGTGGTTGATGGTTTTTCTTTCTCTTAAGTCAGCGGGATATTTAAAAGTTATTTTGAGAATTTAAAATCCAAAATATGCTGGATAGTAGTTGATATTTAATTTAAACCTTCTAAACTCACCTTGGGTAAGAGTTCTCATACTCTTTATTTGCTTTTGATATAAATTTGTTAATAAACTATACACGTTATTAGTAATTACATTGTTTTATTAATAAAAACCCATTTAATACATTGAATGACCAAAAATTAAACTATAAATTTAATATATAACAAAGTAAAAGACTAATATATTACAAGCTAGTGATTTAGGAAAGATAAGGCGTGCAGTCACATTGGCAACGTATCCACTGCTGGTAAAAAATATAAATATTACACACTGGTTAGTAAGAGGGGAGATTACTAGTGCGCATGCTCTGCAGTGGAGAAGTCTAGATCTAACAGGTATATTCATACGTTCATGGCGATCTAGTGAAGTGGGATTGTATTTTTCAATATCATTAAATGTATAAAAATAGGTATCTGTGAAGAAAATGCAGATTTAATTAAAAAGCTTGATTTATTTTTAAAAAACCTTAGCCAGGCAAATCTAGTTTGAAAATCACAATTGTATCAATTTCATTAATAACAATGTGAGACTTTAATAAGTTGTATTGATGCCCGCAATACAATATCAAAGCTATCATTCTTTGCGATGACTATACTTGCGCCATTGTTATATCGCGCCGATTGAATGTAAATCATCACCAATAGAGCCTGCAACTACTCCGTCCTGCGTTAATTAATGACGTATATGTGGCGATAAGAAAGTGCATATCGTTCAGGTTTTTTTTTTGTATTGTTACACCAGGCATTCAAAGTATATTCAGTTAGAGATGAAATTCGACATCTTCCCTATTAACGTTAAAGCAATTTGCAGTATTACTTTATTAGTAGATTTTGCATGGGAATATAACCTCGTAAAAATTTATTTAATGAAACAATAAAGTCAGAATGTGCATCGTAAATGCAGTCCATACTTATAGGAAAAATGCAGTGTTAAACTCCTAGAACATTGGCGGAATAGTTCTTATAAAATTGAATGTGCCTTATACGTGGTGCAAGATCGGAGAATTTACAATATTTCAGACGGCGGCATTTTTACAATTCGCATATCCACAGTTTCAGCCAACTGGTGTAGCAGATACGAGAGGTTCCATCAAGTTTTCTATTTTAACTGACAATCGTCGACATAAAATGCCTTTTAGTTTTTTGAGATATTTCCGTGCTCCACTTTATTCATACGTGTGTACGTGTCGGAAACTTATTTTCAGGATTTAGTTCTTGGAAATATTTTAATATCATCCAAAATATCAATGCAAAATTACTTGTGTAACACATTAATATTCTCGTCGCTACTATGTTATGCATAAAATGTGCAATATTCATAAAGTGCCTAACTAAGTAAATTATAATTCTTACCCTTAGTAAACCTATCCCTGAATTCGTGAAGACATCCGGTATTAACTTTGGTTTAGAACATATGTAATTCAGCGCTTATTGCTGCAGATGCATATAGTAATAAACACAGTTGCAAAAACCTTTTCCAACAACATCGATTATTTAGAATACCTGTCACTTATATTCTGAAATGTAAAGTATATATTAAGAACTATTTGCACAATTAACACAGTTGAAAGATATACACAAATATAATACCACAGACTTAACACGAATATCCACATACCAAAGCATAGATTAGTTCACTTCGAAACAAATCCAATTTACAAGGGCATTGTACTATATAACCATCTTGCAGCAGATATAAAGAAAATCAATTCTACTATATTATTTAAAAGGAAAGTAAAATCACTATTAATTTAAAAAACCTACTCGGAAACGAATATTTTAATGATAACCTTCAATAGCCTTTTTTCTTTTACTGTTAACTCAATACATGATTTATGTTATGTTCCATTTTCCTAAGTACTTTTATATTTTTGTTTTCTTGCTATCCTTATTTTTAGTTTCTGTTTGACCTCTCCTATTTCCTAGTATATTTGATCAAAAAGGATTAATAAATATTAATATTACAATAAGGAATAATCAGAATTCTAGAACACCAATGACACTGGAACAATAAAGAGTAAAAGTTAGCAGTAGCACAAAGAAGCTATTGAGTTTAATTACAGAGAATCCTGACCAAACTGACTTATAAGTGCGGAAATTTATAGAATTGCACCATTCAATTTGAGGTAAAAAAAAAAGGCATCAATACTCTGTACATCGAAGCGCTATATTTCACCAAGGTAGCTCTGAAGATTTCAAGAACAAATTCCCGCTACTAGAACTTCGAACACTTCTCATGATTTTGCTTGTAACACTTTTTTTTACGAAAATAAGACCTAATCTTTTCTAAAAATCAAAAATAAGAAAACTGAAGCATAGGGCTTTGGTGCAAATTTTGCGGTAAATTTTAATCAATTAAATTTCCAATTAAAATTTCAATCGAAAATTTAATAAAAATTAATTTAATTGGAAATTAAATTAATTGTTAGTTGACAAGTAAATATGTAATTATCAATTGGTTAAACGTTAATTTTTAATCGAAAATGGACTAAATCTAAATCGTACCGTATTCCTGTTACAACTGGATATTAAACCGCGATCGTGGCAGACGGTTGCACGAGAGCAATAGCCAACAAAGTACATGGTAGAATGACTGCTTGTTAAACAGTTAAAAAAATTGATCAGGCTTTAGCAAATATTTTAAATAGGAGTTTAGATACTAAATTAAATTTGAAAGCGTACAAAGCAGAGGCGGTATTTTTTGGCAAACCGAGGCAAAGAAAGCCTACATTTAAATCAGGGAGGGCAGAATTTATTGCAAAGAATTTGTCAAATACCTCCCGGTTATTTTAGATAATAAATTAAATTTTAAAGCGCATATTCAGTATGTTACATAACATACATTGTCAACTAACAATTAAATTAATTTCAATTGATAATTTTAATCCGAAATTTAATTGGTTAAAAATTTCATATTCATAATATCGAACTCGGAGTGTGAGTAATTAAAAAATAATGATTGAATGAAATCATTCCGGCCAGATTAAAAATTAAATTAACTTTAATTTTTAATTATTTGTTTGGATTGAAAAAAAAATTTCAATTTTTAATCAGTCACTTCAATTAATAATTGAAATTTTTTATTTCAATTTCGATTGATTAATTTGATTGAATTTTGCCCAACTCTGCTGTATATATACTAGTGCCCTCATCGCAAAGGTCATTGAGCATAAATTCATTCGTGTTTGCCTTATAAGTCACACAATGGATGGCTTTTATATTTCTCCAAAATATCAACTCTAAAAAAGTTCTAGATTTACCGAGAAAAAAAAAAATAGTTTAAAAAAAAAAAACAATTTCTCGAAAACTACTCTTTATATTGATTTAGTTTTTAATATGTTTGAGACATTTATAAGGCCCATCGGTGGCTAAAACATTAAACTTCAACACCTTCTGATAGATATAGAATTGCGATTGTAAAGTTTTCTGGCATAATACTCGATTTTACGTAATGCTCGATTTCGGATAATACTTGATTGCTAGGTAACACGAAAAGAGGGACTGCACTGGATGAGAACCCGACTGCTGAAAACGATGAGTGAAGTGAGAGTTTTGTCACTTACTAAACAGATTTAGATACTAATCGTACTGCCTTGAATATCACAACACACTAAAAATAAATACAACTGAAAAAATTTGGGCAACAAACCTATGCGGTATTTCACAATTAAAAAAAAAATGTGAAAGTGTAGATTAAATAAAAAGGGAAAGAACTTCAACCACAATCATTGGAATCAGTGGCGGCTCGTGACAATATTGAGTGGTGGGACCAATCACGGGCCGACTCTCCTCTCCCCTCTCCCCTCCCCATATAAAGAGTAAAATTATTGCCCATTTCATGAAATTTATTTATAATTTACTTCTTTTTCTTATTCAATTTAAATTTGGTGTCTGAAAGGCGTAAAACATAAAAAATAAATTGTTTATTAATTATAAAGACAATGAGGACATGCGGAAAAATTAAAACATTGGTAGGAGAATAATAATTACAGATCGAATAGATTAAAAAAAACATAAACATAATTGAGCAAAGGTGTAAAGACGTGTAGCGAAAATAACTCCGTTAGTATATAATATTATATTGCCGGTAATTCGAAAAAAAAAAGGTTTTTACATTTTAAAGTAGATATACCATTTACTCACGTCAACATTTTAGGGAGACGTAAATTTTGTATTTCGCTGTACACAAAGACATAAATGTTAAATTAGAAACTTAGGAAATGTTAGGAGAATCTAAAAAATTTTAAATCATAAATCATCAAAATACAATTTATGATTATATTAATACATTGTTCATGTGTACTTCGAAATATGTTTTGTTTAGGAACAAAGGGATTGTAGGTTAAAATTAGGAAGTTGCTTGCAAAGGAAACTTAAATAATTCTTTTTTCGCCAAAACTATGACTTTTTTAGGGTTGATATTTTAGAGAAATATAATAGACTTCCAGTGTTGCTTATATCCCATTATATTCACCCGGCTACGGACTTTGCCATTGGCGGTAGCTACATGTTTTTCAGAAAAAAAACAAAAACGCTTTTAACCTCCAAGGCAAATAATTTAACCATTATTCGTTTTAAAGATTTTTGCTGTAGAAGGAAGATAAATGTATAATTTTTGGTGTATAAATATTTAAGGTGAAACCCTCAGAGATCTAAATTAACGCGTTTATCTACATCTGAAAGTTTTACAGCGAAAGTTTCCGCTTATAATGAACCCGATAAGAATTCTATATTAAATATCTTCTGGTCATGAAGAGGGTACGTGTTAATCAAGCAAATTGATTCCGCCTAACTCGAACGGCGTAGGCGTCTGGAGATCTAAAGATAGTGGTCGTATTCCGCGTCGGAGGGCATGGATGGGATCTACGTAATTAGTACTTATGAAGCCCGTCTGAAATTATTCATTATGTACTAATTACCCTTGCAAAGTTGGATGCGACAGCTATACAAGTAACAAGCCAAGTTATATTTTCTAATTTGGGCCCATTAGGATGCATACTCCTTGCGAGGAAGACGCCGAACTTTCCCGTATATTGCTCCATGTTACCACGGTTTGATCGTTGATTGTAAAATACTATTTCAAAACTTGAGATTGAAGTTTCTGCGCCAAAAACTATTACAACTTCTATAAGCCACTAGTACATACTTTATACCTACGTCTATCTACATTAAGGCATCGCTAACAAATCTTAATGAAGTTCATCTCTCCTTTACCTGATTTATGGCGAGAAAATGCGAGGTATATAGGTATACAAGTATACGGTGGCATACAGGTAATAATCATTTTAGCCCACTGTTTACGGGTTGTTTTAAGCCCCAGTGATGGTTTAGTGGTTTACGCGCTTGGTTATCAGTCGCGGATCCTTGGTTCGAGTCCGGCGGACTGCTCTCAGTATAAGGTTTTCGTGGTTTTCCTCATTCTTTAGCGAATGCTGAGAGACGAACATCTTAAGTCGCTCCACGGCCACAAGCGTAATAATAACTCACAGCTGGGCCGATGCCAGACGTAATTGGCGAAAGCTGTTGGAGGCCAGAGCATGAATTATTATTATATGAATTAATTAATATGTTTCATTGACAACTATTTCAGGCATATCTTTTGTTTCTTCTAGAGTTTCATAATTTTATTTAAAGATTTCTTTGATGTAGTTAATATATATTAGGTCAAAATAAAAACACTAAAAACAATTAACACTCGGTTGATATTAGCATGCACGTGTTTCACCTCGCCAGGGATCTTCAGTGCTACTGGTCAACCTAATGTCTTATACGGAGAATTTGGTATAATATACTTAATAAGTGGAAGCATAATTGAATGAAATTTAAGTGGAAATCTGCATTTATTACCGTGAAGATATTTGCTAATTGTCGATCTGAAGCTGCAGTGTGTATCTATAAGGATCACCAATAAATTGGCAGGCGACCTTGGCCACTATACATGTGTTAATTAACTAACGCTAATTAATAATTAGGTCACGTTAAAAACATGTGTAACACTCGCTTGATATTAACATACACATTGCTGTATACTGATTGAATTAATTGATAACGCTAAATGAATGAATTAAAATGAAAAGAAATTAAATAGTAGCTCAACGGATAGATTTTAAAAGGGAGCTAAAGAACAATAAACCTCAGAGTTACCTTCGCGAATTAAAACTTGAATCTAACCACGAAAAGTAAATTGTGATTGAATGAAATCTGACTTTAATTAACCGAAAAATTGAAAAGGTTTAAAATAAAAATAATATAACAGAATTTTTAACGCCAAGACGTTAATTAATTAACAATAAATTATTTTTGAAAAAATGGTTAAATTACAACTTGTGCAGAAAAAAACTTTGAACTGATGTTCTGCCCTAAAATAAAATTGACTTGACTCAAAATTAACTAGGACATGCTATTTCTATGCAAGCAAAAAGTTTTGTTTGTTCAGGAAGATAATCAAAAATCTAAATTTCAACCCACGTGATATCAATTAAAATAAACTAAGCGTGGACAAGTACTAGAAATTTAACAAAATTGAAAAACTAAATGCAAAAACATGCTCTACTCATCCACAGAGGTGATTGATAATTAAAAATGAAACAGCAAAATTGAATAAACGGAAAAATAACTCTTTAAACTATAACGAGAAAATAACTAAAATGTATCTTCCAAACAAAAATAATATTGATTTTATCTATAAATGTGCACACTTAATATATCAACAATTTTACGATAAGAATTCCTTGATTGGCTATATAAAGGCATTAATGCGAAATTTACAAAATCAAAATGAATACAAAATGGCAACAAAGTCTTAACAACACCTAACAAATGTTTCTTACGAAAATCCTCTCTAAAATCTTACAACGCAGTCGTATTACATTCGACAATGTTCAATAGAATCCGCATTAAATCACACAAGCAAACAATAGACAAATAAATGAATGGAATTAATTTAAAAAAACTTAACACTTAATTAACTCATACAATTAACTCTTTAACTAAACTTATACAAAATAAACATCAAAATTTGTGAAAAACTCTCAGTAAACGAATCAGCTGTATTAAGCAAAGAAAACAACCAATAATAACAACACAATAGCAACTTGAAATACACTCAGCGAAAGGGTTGCTAAACACAGCGATTGTTTTCACCTTACCAAGGATCTTCAGTGCTACTGATCAACCAGTGGTCAACATTAGTGTTACATGCAACTAAAATGCTATTTATAATGTGAAAGGGGCACTATCTTTGGAAAATTGCTGAGTATGATCCTGTTCACAAGGCCGGTGACGTCAATTGGTGCAATTATGGGCTAATATATATACTGCCAAACTTCGCAAAGGTATTTGAAAAGACTTCTTTGTAATCAAATGAATGTTCTTTATCAAGTGTGGTTCTCTGAAATCAGCATGGGTTCACTGGTGGTAAATCCACTGTAACTAATCTTGTTTGTTTCACGCAATACGTTGCTGAGTCTCTGGATAGGAGAGGGCAGGTGGACGTCGTCTTACACGACTTCGCTAAGGCGTTTGACCGTTTAGACCATGGAATTCTATTAGGAAACTTACCAGGTATGAACTAGTAATTCGTTTCTCGATTGTTGCCAATCTTCTTGCACTATCGATCATTCTTTGTGTATACAAGGGTTACGGTCTGCCCAGAGACATTGCGACCTCTCGAGTTCCCCAGGGATCGAACATTGGTCCAGTACTATTTATTGCTTTTATTGACGACCTCGCGCATTCACTACGTTGTAGATCCTTGTTATTTGCTGACGACGTTAAAATATTTTGGTCTGTATCAGGTATAAATGATTGCCGGTTTTTGCAGGATAATAAATTGATTTACTATCGGAATGGAGTAAAAGTAGTAAATTGCGCTCAATATATCAAATGTCAACTATCAGTTTTACTCGTAGGAAGACACCCTAAATTTGATTACCCAGATTGATGACGTTGCCTTTCCAATCCGACTGCGCTCAGGGACCTTGGAGTCTTCTTGATTGTGCAGCTTTCCTTTTCCAACACAATTCTTAAATACAGTCTATGCTTGGTATAAAGCTGCTTGGAATTTATTTTGAGAAACAGGCAAACATTTCAAGCTACATCAACTGTGACTAATCTTTATATATCTTTAGTTCGATCCAAGCTAGAGGATGCTTCCTTGGTTTGGAATCCTTTATACGAGCAGTACAAGTCGCTCTGGAGAGAGTACAAGCGCCGGTTTTTGAAGGCTTTGTGGTTTAGAACACATAAATGTCTATCCACCACGCAACTTTCCTCAACATATTATGTTGGAGGCCTTTCATTTTCAGAAGTTATCTACAAGACGCACCGTATCTGGGCTTAAATTTCTTTATAATTGTCTACATAACAAGGTTCGATGTTCTGAAATAATAAATAGCTTAATGTTTCATGTTCCCAGATTCTCTGCTCGGTACGCTCCTACCTTTTACGTGCCGTTTTCAAGAACTAATCTTATGTTAAGTCACCCTTTTTAATATGTGTAGTAGTTACAACTCCATTAGCATGTACTGCGATATTTTTTGCTGCAGTATCACTACTTTAATTGAAATATTTCTCCTAAACGAATAATATGAATAATTTGCTGTTCACATTTTAAAATTGTATTAATATTGGAGTCTGGAATTAATCTCTGGTAGTAGTTACGATTTTTGTAGATTATTAGCTGCACACAGTAGATTTTGATTTTATTAGACTTAAGTTTCTTTTTATAATTTGTCCTTAATATGGTTTACACATACTGTTGGGCAAATAAACCATTATTATTATTATTATTATTATTATTATTATTACTATCTGTACTTTTCATAGTTTGCAAACCCAAATTGTCCGGGAATTTAATACATCATTCGATCTTTCAATGTTAATATTCTATTTATCTATATTGAATATTCCGTTACTTTTAGATGGAATAAGGGTTTTATTTAATGTCCATTTTAGTCCATGTTGAAATATCAGTTAGTAGATTTAGTAGGAATTAAACCATTCCTTTCTTTGACTACGAGAGGAGACGGTTGTATCGGTTGTCGCTTCTACAATTTAACGCCTGACATCTCCATAAGGTTGCAGTTTCACAACTCTCTTTTAACTAAAACGTTTTAATTGTATTTAAATTCACTTTTACCTGTAGCAACCTTTTGAATATCCCTACGACAATTTTCCCTGAGAAGACATCCTAAGAGAGCCTCTTCCAGACCTCCTTTCACATCCAATTTGGGTTCCATTTTCTTTGGATTCCGATATATATTAATGCAATTTCATATACTCATAAATGATCTCTTGTCTACGTATTGGAATATTCATTTAGTTTTTAATCAATATTAAACACGGGTAAGTTCTTCACTATCGACACTTTAAAGTTTTACTAGAATTAGAAGGAAGTTTCTGAAGTTATTGTTGAAATAATATTAGAGTTATTAAAAGAATTTATTAGACATTTATCTCATAAATAGCAACACAACTTAAAATAAATTATGGTCGAAAATACAGGTTGTATAACTGGCCAATGCTGGAAGATTTTCAACTATTGTATATTTTGATTACGCTAACTGTAGGGTTAAACGTTCTTAATGACGGCCACTTTGAGTAGCGCACATTTGACATGTCTTCCTTACATGTCGCTGGGTACTAAATAAGAAAAAAAGGAGACTAGTCGTCTGCAAGTATGTGGTTGGAGCGTTTAACCAGTGCTCTGACTAACGAAGAAAATTAAAAAAAGTTAAGAAAATTAAAAAATAAAAATAAATAACAGAGGTCGCTGGAGTGCAATAAAGCAATTGAAATATCCTAATAATATTTATTGAAATCCAAAAAGTAATGGCATTAATTCATAAACTTGCAGTAATATGTGGCCGTCATTAAAAACGTGTTTGATATTACATTAAGATTAAAAATGTAAATTCCCGACATTCTACTGGGGAAAACAGAGCAATACACATTTTACTTACTCTTACCTTATTATTATCCTTCCTCTACTAGCTTCATGCTTAAAGAGGTGACTTGGGGAATCCACTTAAAATTGTTAAAATGAAAATATATTAATCTTGTGTGTCGCATTTAATTGAACTATTTCAAATATGTGGTGTCGATTTGGTTAATTTACTAAAGTAAAATATGGAGAATTACTCAAATGCTTATTTTATTGAAGGTTGTTTTGGTTAGTATATTATAATTATTATTGCTTGTAGTGCAGTAACTTGTTATTTTTTATTGTGATATTTTAAACTTAAAAATTCGCGATATACATCAGCAACGAATACATTTATTGTCATTATTCAATGAACAAGTTAAAAAGATCGCTTTCTAAATATAAAATCGTGCGATGGAACATCTTATCTTTACTTATTTACATGCCCACTTACATTCTCTTTGATAGATTTAAAAAAAAATATGTTTACTAGCGGAATATACGATTACCGAAGAATGAACTTTATACGCATACCGTAAACGTTATATTCACCAGTTTAGACTTTTGACAATCAGAATTTCGCTAAATCCTCGCTATTACCACCTGAAATGTAAATATTTCATGAGCAAAAGCGTTACAAACGGTGCGTGTAGAATAATTTATATTTATGTTTAAAATATCATCGTAGGGAACGCTTGTAGGATCCTATTTTTTTTAACAGATACAGTAAAGGAAAAAGTAATCTAAAAAAATCGTGCCCATGTCTGTGAAACGTTTGAAGCAGGATATGAATACGACCGTGATTTATTTATTTGCTTACGTACATATATAAAGCATCTTACCCCAATAATTTAAATTTCTTATAATACTTTTCGAACATGGTATGGGGAGCATATCATCGACATAATACGCTGTATATACTTACTTTTTATCAGTGGCGTTCGTGATAATATTGAGTGGTGTGGCCAATCTTCGCCCAAGTTCCCCTTCCGCCTTCTCAGAAACACCGTATCTGATCTCATTGATTTTTTTATGCACGTTATCTAGTATTGTCTCAACAGTTTAAATGAAAGATTTCATAAAATGTCTAAAGACATTTTTTTTTGAGTTTTACAAAAGCAATATTTTAGAAAGATATTAATGATAGTTCATTTTGATTTGAAATACTATAGTTATTTATTTACGATGCCATCCTAGAATAATACTACACTTAATTACTATAATTAATAAATATTAAATATTCTTAAACCCATTTTTTGTTGCGGGGAAGTGTCTAAAGCGAAGTCCGTATGCGACGGTCCTCTACATTCAATAGCCGATCTTCGACGGCCGTCTGCCTCTGACGCTTGCCTACCGTTCCCCCACAGTGCCGAGCACTGACGTATACTGTTGGCACGTGACTCGGCCAAGATACGGCTGGCCCCACTTCGTAGACCTGGAATATGAAATAGTACTATACTAGATTTTAGTTAAACTGATTTTATGTTTTCACGTGTTACCGCGCAATTCCAAGATTTAAAGCTATCCTGTGCTTAGTAGAGCATGCGTGGAAGGAGGTTCGTTTAGGTAATCTGTCAATTGCATCCCAATAAGAACCATTAGGTCGATATTATTCATAAAATCATTTGTTTCATCATTATGATTCGTTTGGAATATTTATGGATATATCTTTACTAGTGGGCGCCATTAGACTTAGAAGAAATGGCAAGTACCTGTAGCATTTCTTATTTTTGCTAATTATTTTTGATTATGTCACGTAACTTCAGTTTTCCATCAAACTGTGGTTTCTTCTGTCAAAGATACCAACTGTTTCACTTTGGGGAATTTGACCTTTCAATTTTTGTTGATTTTTTTAAATTTAAAGACACCTCACTCTCATATCCTCGTTGCCTCTTGAGATATATTTAAGCCAAAGAATATCCAGGCAAAAAATGAATAATCAAAATGGTTACACTTGCAGGAATAAATATAGTAAAATCAAATATTTTAATTATCAACATAATTATGGATTTCTAGAGGAAGTGAACTCAAAAAACTTTACCACGTGGCCTTTTTTATACTTTTATATGAAGATTTAAATTAATCAGTTTTTTACAAATTGAAACCACTTTCAGTGTTTTAATATCAAGTATATTATAACCACCTTCATTAAGAAGATTTAAATTTGATTACCAAATATTTTCTAACCACCTTAGCAAAGAAATTTTATTGGCCTCGAAGATATTTCACCTGTACTCACGAGCTATCGCTACTGGATGGAAGATTTTTTGAAACATATCAAGTACCTGTTTTTTTAACATTGTTTAAAAGGCTTCCTGATGCCAATGAATATTGCACATTGCGTAGTTCACTCTCGCAAATGAGTGTACGGGTGCAATTATCTGCCACCGTCTCGCACCGAATGATATCTGGAAGGCGATATATTTAACATCAAATGCATCACTTTAAGGCAAAGTTCACACCGGAGTGATACGACCGCAGTACGACAAGCGACGTACCACTCCTGTGTGAACTCTGCCTAATGACTACGGTGCAGTACGGGTGACTTCCATTGTTCCTTATATGAAGAAATCAGAATCATAGATATGAAATTTATCACTTCAAGACCATAATAACCTGTAATAAACAAATAATGTTTATGAAATATAAGTATGTAATTTAGTTAATACTTTTAAGATCCAGCATTTATTTACGAGCTCGTAGCTGTTTGTGCATCGTCACAATCCTTAGTCATTTTCATTGATTTTTATTTCATTTCATTAATTCTTTGTATTGCTTTCATTGCTTTGACATTTAAATTTCACTTTCACTCACTTTGTTAATCAACGCTAAATAATAATCGTACTATAAAACAATTTGGCCTAAAGTTAATGTCTCTTGCTGTCTTTATGTATTTAACTACTTAAATGAATAAGCGTAATTTTCAGTCCCTATGCTAGTCATTTTTTTACTTGTTGAATATATTCTATCAATTGCTCATATTTTTTTTAATTTGTTTGCCTGCATCCCCTCTCGTAGGTTTCCTACTGGCGCCCAGTTTAACTTTACTTTGAATCCACGACTCAGTGACACCGAAAACGAGCAGCCACTTAAACACGAAATACCAAAAATGGAAGTATACTGTGCAGAGCAGATTTATGTTCTTACTTACACTGAGAATGTGGAAATACAAACATTTCGTAAAAAAATACGTAAAATACAGTCCATTGTCTCCCACTATCCGAGCATTTTGAGTCCCTCTTAACCATTACAGATCAGCATTTGCAACAAATGTTCGGTGGAATATTGTTAACTTTTATTTGTAACGTTGGGGAAGATAACACAAATCATCAAACAATTGAACACAAACATTTCACAAAGTGTGATCAATATCTCACTAACAATAAGCGAGGTATAATAACTATGGAATCAAGGGTAAACAATATTAAATGCTCTCCGAGCCATAAATAAATAATTTTAATGCCGGCAGTTAGTTAATTGGCCCTTCGGAGTAATAAATTTTTTGATACCATCTATATTCGAAATGACTGGCATTAATTTTTGATCAGTTATTCTATACATTCATCCTGACGCATTTATACATATTTTGAAAAATGTAAATGCACGATATAATGTGGTATATATTATAAATTAACAAGCAAGTAGCAGCTAACAATACTTACATTGTTAAGGAAAGTGTCTTAAATCCTCAATTTGTAGTAAACATTTAGTGCAGATTTAAACCAAAATGATGAACAAACATCGAACATTTTTGAACAAAAGGCAATTAAAACAAATTCTTTGATGGCGCAGGTAGTGATAGTTAATCTATCAAAGGCTTTTTCGAGTTATACTGGGAATTTCTACTTTAACAACTAGCAGTCTTACATTCCAATATGGACATTTTAAATTGGGTGTTTCCAGCACTTAAATTATTGTGCTGATATGTAATAATTAATTAATCAAGAAATGGCATAGCTGTAGAGTTTACAACAATCATTGCGTATTCACTAGACCAACTGAATTTTCACAACGGATATATTGATTATCCCAGATAGCAAAATAACATTCTTAGATTATTCTAAGATATTCTCTAAGAATATTGGTTTATTTCTAGATGGGTTTTAGAATATTCGGAAAAAAATTGAAATAATTCATAGAATGGGAAAATGTTCACCCACGAAATCTCCTCAGTTGAATCAGAAAAAAATGCTCATAGAATACGTTTAGAAGATCCATAGGCAATATTGGACATTGCACAAACATTGTCAAATATCCTTAAAAGTATTGGAATATTTCATTTTGAGATATAATTTACAAACCTATGTATACATAGATATACAAATAACACATTACGCGATTTAGGTTGATTCACTTCTGCTTGAAAAAATGTCTGGTTACGGCTTGAGAGAATCATTCACAAATGGTTCTCCTCGTGTCTTGATGACAACAAATAGTGGGTGCGATGTCCTCTCTGCTTCAGGTTCGTGCGGGTGCACCCAAGAGTCGATTCTTGACCCTTTGCTTTTTTTAGTGTTTATTAATGAAGTGCCAAACGTATATGATAGTAGCAGTTCAGTGCTATTTGCTAACGACGTTACTTATTTGTGCGCAAAGAACAACATTGCGTTATATGTTGAATTCAGCCACCGCTATGTTGTAAAGTTCAGTAGTTGGTTTTCAGCAAATAAGCTATGTTTGAATCATGATAAAACTGTTTTTATTAACTTCACACCGAAAACTAAATATACCGGTAATAGTTATCGATTAATGGTCAACTCACGATCAATTAAACAAGAATCATCATTCAAATTTCTGAGGCTTCATATTGATTGTGATCTATGCTGGAATACACATATACAGGTTCTGTGTTCGCTTGTCGTTTTTGGTAGATAGAAACGTCTTAATATCATATTATTATGCCTGTTCTTCCAATCTAGAGTAGTATACTTCACTTTTTAATTGGACAGCTGATTCGAAGCAGCAGTTAATTTTTCATATCCAACAGCGTGCTGTACGTAATATTGCGGGTGTTTCCTCTAGGGCCTTTTGTCGCCCCTTATTCAGGGAATTCAATTTACTTACAGTGCCATGTTTATATATCTTACACATATTATGTACCTACTGTTAAAAAAAATATTGATGTATTTCCTCGTAATAACTTTAATCATTTCTATCATACCAGACACCTGAGAATACCTAGCCATAGAGTGGTATTATATAAAAATAACTCCATTTGCATAGGTATTCACCTATATAATATGCTGCCCGCCGATATAAAGGAAATAAGTAATAATAGAACATTAAATATAAACCTAAAAAGTTCCTCGTTGTAAAAATGTTATGTTTGTGTTGGACACAACTTTGTCTTAATAACATTCATGATCAAAGGAGACGAAACATATTATTATTATTATTTACTACATAATAATTGAATTGATTCACGTACAAATTATTTATATTATTTGTATTGGAATGTTTTCTACGATGGGGTACTAAGGCTGAAATTGACTGATGGGGCGACTACATTGGCATTTGCGGATGATTTGGCATTATTAGTTACAGCCGACGATGAAGAAGAATTTATCTACAGGGCCAATGAATCATTAAGATCTATTAACATCTGGATGCGCGAAAATAGGCTGCAATTGGCACCGCATAAAACAGAAGCGGTTATACTAAAAGGTGTGAAGAGGAAAATCCCCCACATAAAGTTCAAGATCGGTGACGTCACAATAGAGCCTTCGAAGAGTATAAAATACCTAGGCGTCATACTTGACCAGCGCCTCAGCTTTAGTGACCATATGAGGTAAGTGGCCGGAAAAGCGGAGCAACGGGCAGATGCAGTTTCTAGGTCCAATGTTGGAGGGCCGAACAGCGCAAAAAGAAAACTGCTAAATGGCGTGTGCAGTCAATAGTTGAGAAACAGCAACGTAAAACGTTATTAAGAGTGGCTTCAGCTTTCCGGACGGGCGCCGATAGACCTATTAGCCTATGCCAGGAAGAACATCTATGAAATAGGATCAAGGACCAACAATGAGGCAGAGAGGAGGACCGTGGCTAGACTGGTAGACGAGGAGCTGACAATGGTGTGGCAGGAGAGATGGCGGAACAACATGGATAAGGCCCAATGGACCAAGAATCTGATCTCGGATATCAGGGTGTGGAAAAGCTGTAAGTTTAAAAGATTGGATTACTACATAATTCAATTTCTGACTGGGCATGGAGTTTTTCGAGAATATGCCAGGAGGTTTGGCAAAGACACCGTAGGAGATTGTATATACTGCGGGGCGTTAGATACAGTAAAACACACCCTAATTGAATGCCACAGGTGGAATAGTTGCAGAAGGGGAGTACAGGCCGAGCTAAATGTAACAATTGATGATGTTGCTATCTGAAGCCAAATGGAATCTTGTGCACGCCATGACGAGAACAATTATGAGCCAGAAAGAAGTAGAAGAAAGGGCTAGGCAAAGTGGAGCACGGTGAGGGAGGCTAGACAGATGTTGCGCCTGAGGTTATATCTAATAAGATGGTTCCGGGCCCAACAGCGTGGCGAAAAAGGGGAGGTTTAGTGGGTAGGCTGGTCTTGCATACCCCGACCAGAATCCCACACATCGGCACATACGGTTGTGTCGGTCGGTGTCTTTGTGAAGATTTGAAAAAAATATAATTTATATTTGCATGTATAATGATGAAAAAATACCATTATGCGGTTGCACCGCTCCCTATAGAAGCTTTCTAGATCCATTTTCTTGCGGTGGATCAGCCCTAATCTCCAATTTTATCTGTGATCCCCCTCCATATCTTTCTCCAGTACAGCTTTCTCCTTTCATTTGTTTACTCCTGCTTTTTAAGGTCATCTTCCACTTCCTGTAGTCATCTTGTGCTGGGTAGCCCTTGTCCTCTTTTACCCGACGGTTGCCAAAGTAACACCGCTCATAATACCGAAGATGGTCCAGCTCTCCATATATATCTTAACCACCTCACCCTTATCTTCTTTATTTCTCTAGCCACATCTCCTCCATCTAGGTCCTTCGATAATTCGCTGTTCATCCTCCTTCTATATATTCCTTCTTCAACTTTAATCGGTCCTAGTATTGATCTTATCATTTGTCTTTTCACTATTCTGAGAGGCTCTTCATATTTTCTTGTGAAGGTCATTGTTCCGGCAGCATATCTTATTATCGGCTTTATCGTTGTCTTATATATAATCAGCTTTGAATTTTTGGTGACTATTTAACTTTTTAATGTATTTTTATTTGCATGAAATGCTCTATTTGCAGCCAAAATTTCTTCATAAATTTCAGTTTTTCTTTCCCCACTCTCTTTCCATCATAACGCCTAGATATTTAAATTTACTCGTCTGTTCCAATTCATGAACTTCTAGTCTTATTTTTTTCTTCTTTATGTTTTTACCGATGATCATTATTTTTGTTTTAGCCTCATAAAATAAATTTTTGCCCATCCATCACGATATCTTGCAGCATTTTTTCCATAATTTTCCTCTACTTAGTTATTAATACCACGTTGTCCGCATATGCAACCAATTGCTCCCCTTCTGTTCTAATATTGTTCTTATTGATCCCTTATTTTAATCCAGCGCTGAGTTAAAAAGCATTGCTGACAGTGAATCTCCTTGCGTTACCCCTTTGTTGGTACTAAACTTTTCCGTTTCTCTTTTCTGAGTTATTACACTGGCTTTTGATTGCATCGTCGTCATCTAGATCAACCTTCTAAGCTTAGCGTCTATCCCTAATTGTTTCAATGCTGACATGAGTTGGCTTTTTAGCGAATCAAAAAGGCCTGTTGGAAGTCTATAAAAACCATTTCTAATTCCATATTATATGCATGCGCTTTTTCTATTATTTACTTTTCTGTATGTATAGCATCCACCGTCAATCATCCTTGCACAAATCCGCATTGATACGGTTCTATTACAGTTTCCTCATTTTCAGTTAGCCGACTCTGTATAATTGCTGACACGATTTTATATGCGACATTTAATAATGTAATGCCTCTGTAGTTACTACAATTTTGTTGGTCGCCCTTTTATGTATTGTTAGGATGTGTCGTTTCCTCCATTCCTCCGGACATCCTTTCTTCTTTCCATATCCTTATCACTAACTGATATATTTGCTCTCTTATTTGATGTCCTGACAAAATAATTTACAATAAGGAAAAGCAGGAATACCCCATAATATTACAAATTAACGTTGATAGGGTTATAGTTAATTTTCAAAATGTGTGCGGTATTGTCCAAAGGAGGTTCATTGTTGCTTAAAAATATCATGACACTATATAAACAAGTAATACGGTTATAATGCGCTTTCAGTCAAAGTACCGGCAGTGTATACCCGCACATTGCACATCGTCTACTCGTTTTATCACTATTACTGCACTATTTGCTGTGCATAGCCTGTGGAATCTACATCAAGGATGATGCTGTTGATCTTAAAATGTTAGGTTCATCAATCAGTGAATTATTACGTTTATTCCTATCAACACTGTAATGACAATGAATTATTGTTAATTTCAAACTAAAGAAGGTAAAAGAGCTAGTAATATTCATTACTGATTAATTAGAAAGTGATACAACACTAATAAATACAACCAAGGGTCAATCAAGACATAAAATGCAAGAGAGTTGTCTTACCCTTAATTTCTGAGCAATATTAATTTTCAGATTAGCTTTAGAACTTTCCTTAGAATATATTATACGAAATATTACTGGAATATTTAAAATGAATGAATCTTTCTGATAATATTTGGAATACATAAATACCTAAAAGCATGTTTAAAAGACGGTCTATGAATATTCTCTGCTCACCTGTGGCTAATGTTACAACAGTATATTATTAATAATATAGGTCATTTAGAAAATTCGATATGTTTCGAATATTTCGAGGAAGCAGCACATACAAAGTTATAAATTGCATTATATAGGAGTACTAAACAAGAACATCAGTACAAAAGAAAACGAAAAAAAAAACAATTGAAACAGAATGTAATTTAATCATAAAAATTAATTTGTTTTAACCCATTTCTGATTTTTATTGATCGACGATGGACATTACCAACTACGATAATACCGCGCTAATGTCTATTGCATTACAGCGCGGTACCGCAATATAGAAAATTTGCATCACAAGTATGTTTTACATGCAAATTTTATGATTAAATTAGCACATAGACTCTGTACGAAATTTAGGTCGAATTCCAGCAGCTAAACGTACGTTTTGTGTAAAATTTAATATTAAAGGCATTCCATTTCATATTATTTAATTGATTTTTATTTATATGCAAATAATATGGATTCGATATTCTAATTTGATTTTAGCACCTACTCTAAAGATGCTATACATTTCCATAATTTCATATGCAACGTTTGAAAATTGTATATCATTGAAGTTAAAATAAAAGTACTAAAAGAATCAGTAATAAAAAGTACAAGATATCTCTAAAGAAATAGATGACATAATTTTTAAAGAATGAGTGACATAACATGAAAATCACGTAATGTAATATTTATTTAAATTCTTCGAGATTTCTTACAGAAAATGCTATCGAAGAAAGTTATCGAATTTAGTTTTTCCTTACGGACTGTATATAAATTTAATAAGACATCCACCGGACAAATATAAGTAGTCCAAGAAAAAATACAAGTTTATGTTATTTGATATTATTGCCGTAGAAATAATAAGTAAGTATGTTTTTTTCTTACTTCTTAAGCTACCTGAACGTTAAGGTAATACAATTATAAGCGGAACCTCTTTTCAGCCCTCAAGAAAAACAAATCAAGAAAATAAGCTTTAACGAAATTTACTACTACTATTACAATAATTGTTCTTTTTATATTTTAAAAATCGATTTTAAATTTGAAACGAATGCCTTTTTTATCCAAGACGGCGAGATTTCCTTTTAGGATGCTTTTACGCGAACTTAATAGCACACCTATAATCTGATAAAATCTAAAAATCGTGTAAATCTTTGAAGTTTCTAGAGTTTCATCGAAATCTAAATTTTTGGGTTATTGGTGTTCCCTATTTTATTTTTTTGACTAATATCCGCTACTGTAAAAATTAGCCAAGAGCGATGAGTATTTGGCATCAAGTAAGTAGATATTCATTCTTTGTATTGGGTAAATAAGATTAGATTAGAATTTGGGGTGGCCTATGGACCTGTTTCACCGCGACCTTTTCAGATCTATTGTGATCTCCTTTTTCCTAGAAAACGCTCTATAATTTTACCCTCTTAATTAATTTCTTAATTTTTGTAGAGCTGCTAGAACCTCGTTCTCCACGCCCACCACTAGGAACTTTGTCCTCGCCAGGCCTTCACATTGGCACACCACATGAACTGGTGTTTCTTCCTCCCCTTGGCAGGCCTATGTTGTGTATATGCCTATTTAGTCTACAGTGACCAGCCAGCAGGCTTATTATCATTTTGACCGTCTTTATTCAGCAGATCCCTAGTAAATTTAGGCCTCTGTTCCTTTAGGAACTCTTTTGCCTGTCTTTGCTCCGGTGATTTTTGCCACCACCTTCTGGACTGATTATATATCCATTCGTAGATGAATTTTTTAATTTGCGATTTGGTAGCGCCGAAAGAAGCTCAAACGAATGACCTTGACCAACCTCACCTGGTCAGCTCGTCCGCCGATTCATTTCCTCTCACGCGCGAGTGGCTAGGAACCCAGGTCAAACTTGATTCCCTTTGGGTGCCCACCTCATTTAGGGCGCTTGCACAGTCGCAAATCAGCTCAGAATTCACAGTTAGGGACTAAGCGCTAACAATGAGTGTAGACTGCCTGTCAGAGAAAATAACGACGCTTTTACCTGCTCCGATCCATCTTTCTATTTCTCAGACACGATAGTGAATTGCAGCAACCTTAGCCTGGAACGTTGTGTCTTTGCTGAAGCTTACCAAAAGAGCTTTTTTAGGCTCCTTTGCGTATATTCCAGCTCCGACGCCATAGTCCGTTTTGATATTTTCTATCTAGGTTGAATTTTTGAACCATGGCATCACATACCCTTCCTAAAAGGCGTGCTTCCTTGAATTCATCTAATGGCTAAATAAGAATAAGCTTTGAACTCGTAGTACGAGCAATTACTTACGCTTTGTGCATACCAAGCAATAGGTATGTGAATAGTATTTTCTGATTATATTTATAGCTGTTAAAACGGGACGGGTCAGGATTTCCCGATAAATCCCGGTAACTTCTAATGTACAAAACAGATGTCCAAACGATATCCTTATTCGTGAATGTCATGCTGATTATAAGATTCTACGTTTTGCAAAATAAAAATATATGTACTCAATATTATATTTACGTCACTTATCCATTGCGTATTCCTATTAATAATTAATACATGCATTAAATTCATGCGAATTCATCCATTTCCATTCTCATGTCTTCCTACTTAAAACAAAAATATCATGTAAAACATTTTAATGCATTTCTTACCCCGATGTTTAAAAATATATATATATATTATTTACTAAATCATTCCTCTCCCCATTCACGCATTCCAATGTAAAATAAAATCATTGAAGACATTTTTAATGCATCCTCTATACGAATGTTTCGAAAAGGAAGAAAAAAATTATCATTAAAACAAATCATCTCCCTACTTCTGCCACCCTTTCCAATAAGTGTTGTGTAGAATTGAGTACAGGTTCCGGAACAAACGAGTACTTTTATGTAACACTGCATTGGGACTAATGGGTAGTATAGAGTATCTTTTTACACTCGGAAACTACATACAGCATATTTTTGAATACCGCTAGCGCATTCATTTAGACACTCTTAAAGGTGTTTGGTTTACATGAAAGATTACTTTATTCTTATTTTAATACATTTGTCTAACATATTTTTTACCATATCTGTTATATTTCACATATTATAGAATTATAATTCTGTGCAACATATATTAGTAATTATTAGGAACTTTGGCGCTTAATCGCGTCAAGAATTAGGATAAACATTGGTGTTGCATGCATTGGCCCGAAAAAATAAAAAAATTCAAAATTTCGAAACTGATAAATTGAAATATTTTAAAATTTAAAAACCTAAAAATCTAAAACTTGAAATAATTTAAAAATTCAAAATTTTAAAAATTTAAACATTTTTAAGGAATGTTTAAAAAAATTAGGGAAATTTTTTAATTCCAAAAAATAAAAATAACCAATTATTTAATTAATTTTTAATTTTTAAATTTTTTAATTTTTTGAATTCCTAGATTTTAAATTTTTTAGTATTTATATTTCTAAGTTTCCAATTTTTTTCAAATCTTGACGCAATTAAGAAGCGTCAGAGTTTCTACGTAATCATATGTAACTCACAGGATTATAATTTTATATGTGGAATATATTAAATATGGTAAAAATGTGTTATACAAACGTATTAAAATAAGAATAAAAAAAGCGTTTTGCATGTAAAGCAACCAAACCTTAACGGTGTCTAAATGAGTGTGCCAGCGATATACAAAAATATATTTTAAGTTTCCTAGTGCCAAAAATATATTCGATTCTGCCCACTACTACCTGAATCGAAACTTTAACTCGATTAGTACTAGGTTCCGAAGCATCATAAGCGATTTCGATTCAATGCAGTGTTCTGGGGAACATATAAAAGTAGGTACTCGTTTGTTCCGAAACCTTTACTCGATTCTACTCAATACTTCCAATGTAACAAAAATATGATTTGAATTATTTTTAATGCGCCCTCTCACGTTTTTTTTTTTTTTTTAAGAAAAAATCACCAATTAAAATCATCTCCCTACATAAAATCTTCTGAAGTCAAACCTATATAAAGTCAGAAAGTACCATGCTAATCGCTGCGTGTGGTTTTTGCATTGGAATTTAATATTTCCAGATTTCTAATGGATCCAGTCAGCTTTAGAAATACGCCGCTTATTCGGACATCATGAAAATTAGGTATCAATATTATTTTACTCTAGACGCCTTTATTTAAAGACAAATAATTGGGAAAAAGAAAAACACGTTAAAATCTTTGATACATTATTTATTAAATCGCTTTTGATTTTTTTCTGCTTAGATATATCATGCGAATATAAAGATGTACCCAGTAATGCGGGATTAGCGTGACTAAGGCAACTTGCTTCATGTTGGCTCTTAATCAGATAAAAAAAGTTTAACCAAACAAATAGGTCAACATTGAACATAATATGTAGGTATAATTCAGAGATGACATTTTAAAGTCTTTTTTTGTATTTATCTGGCACGCAAACACATTTCTCACAGAAAATATTGTACCTGTAGTAATGCGGCTTTTTATATTTGAGGATTATTTTCGTACAATTTTATGTTCTCCATTTCTTCTACCTGTAATTGCCTTGAACTATGTGTAACCATTCCGTCGCCGTTATATACCTATACATTACAGTAAAGCGAATTAATTTTTGCGAACGGCGCAACTGTTTAAGTCTAGTCACGTACCTGCATAAACTAGATGCGTGTTTCGTGAGGTATTATTTTATACTTTTTTATTTTTTTGGTGTTGCGTGTTAAATTTTATAGTCGTCCGCAACAAAGCATTGTCGTATTTTAAAGGTAACCGCTCCCGCAAAAGTCACAAGGATTTGCTCAGTTTATATTAAGCAAATAGCTCACATAACATTAACGGGATGACAAAGTTTGTTATTCTCACAATGCGGGTAACATTCAGGTGACAGTAGCCGGTTTGCAGATAACGACCAAAAGAACACGCCAGACACGGTAGGTTTTAAGCGGAAATGCCGTTGTTTAGAAAGCGTTTGAGCTCACCTAAATGGATTATCCGATTCATATCGCGTCCGAAATTAAAGCAGCCCTTCATGCTTTTGTGTTAATTTGAACGTTCTTGTTTCTTTCGTCGTAAAAGTATATGGCACACATTTACAGTAATTTACAAGTATTTGCAGCTCTGTCTTCATGTTGCTTTCCCATTAAGTTTATATAAATACATAGGCAAATTTATGTTCCCATATTTTTTTAAAATAGTGTTAATTTGTTACGAATTTGTAACGAGCTTAATATATCAATAACTACTACACACTACATTGTCGTCAGTATAATGCCACTCAATTAACGTCAGTTCGTCACAGAATTCGATTCAAGATTGTATATACGAGAATATAAACCTCTAGCTGATTATTTGAACTTTGCTATAGAGTTCTACCGTAAGATAACGATCACAGGTACAACGCAATGATCATTATTCAGTAATTTTCCTGGGGAATAAGCTACGAGTTTCAGTTGCAGTAGAAGTTAAGTGCTTTGAATATGGATTGCTTGGCATCGTAATGATATTTTTTCATGTCAAGACTAAGTAATTACGCAAATTATCAATATAATCCGTGTAGTATGCTACGTTCTTAAATAAGCACGAATAATCAAAGGCCATGACCGCTAGATTTAATTTTTTCAGTGAAGTGGTGCTTTAGAAGTTTGTACTGAAGGAATCCAAAATATTATATTCAAAATTATTTTACGGCGATATTCATTAACAAAAAATACATAACATTCCTTCTTTTGGGAATGCGATAATTTATTCGTCCAAATTTTACGTTTCGAATCGTTTGTGATTTTTTTTCAAAAATATTGTGTTATTCTTAAATATTCTGCCTCTTCGTCGTGCGATATATACTTAAAATATTGATAACTTACACCAAGTTAGAGTGAGTTAAATTGAACCATTAAATTTTGGATTAAAGTTACCATAACTCAAAACGTTTAACATGTATAAAACGGGAATACAACACTTCCACATGATACTAACGTTCACGAATATCTATCAAAATATATTTTTGAAAGAGAATGGGATCCGAAACGTAAAATATAAAATGTAAATTTTGTAAACAAAAGACGACTAAATTTACCATATCACCCTCTTACTTCTTACTAAGGATTTCGATTGGTTTGCTAATGTTATTTGTCGGAGCTGTAAAAATCATTTTAGTTTTGTCATAATCATTACAATTGATTTAATTGGTCATCGAAATATTTACCTTTTAATATTTTTATAGGCTTACTCTTACACTCATGAACCTTCAGGTTTATACTTGATACTTATTAAAAATTAAAAATTTAGCTAATTTCTGTCAGAATTTTCTGTTGTTGTGGAGCCGTCTGACATGAAGTCTCCGGAAATACTGGCAGCCATTTCTTATTCCCATTAAATTATATCAGCCATTCCACGATCCTACTCTGCAATAAACTGTGTGTTGGGAATGAAACTTTCATCATCATTTGCGGTAGATCGTCCGCTTCATAATGCGACTTCAAGCAGTCTACTTCACTCATTGCGTGAATGAAAAGCTTGTGCATAAAGTAAATCTTTCACATTGCTTTCAGGAGAATAAACGTGTAGCAACCTGTTTGCATATAAACAATTTATTATTTATTTTATCAATAAGGTATTTGCCCAAAAGCTAAATTGCAATCTATTATGAAAACCATGCCGTGAACGGAACAGCTTGCTGCTGCCTTTCATGATATATATATCCATTCATATCGTGAAAGCAACCTTGAGCCTTTGTTTCATTCGTTATGTGCTTCGCACTGCAATATTTACTCATAGCTATACAGGCGAATGAAGCCATGTTCATGCCAACACTACTATACAGGTCTCTGGCTGGTCGATAGAAGTAATCCTCTCACTTCATTTTTGGCTTGTCAAAAATTACCTGTCCTCTGTAGCTTAGTTCCTTAATAAAGGTCTTCCCACGAATTTGCTTGGTTGTAGTATTCCCATGTTCTTTGTGTTTCTCTTTGACCCAACTCCTTACCTGCTCTCGTTCTGTGCTTTTAGATGCTCCTAAAACAGGTTCTAGACCTATATATGAAGCGGATGATCCTTTGTTTCGTTTCCTTCGATTGTTGAATATCCGGGCACCCACAGTAAAGTGACTTTGTTGTGGTCTGTCTGGCTATTCAGTTTTCGAATGCATTCCCAAACCAGTCTTAATATCCTCAATATCGCCTGGCTGCATGTCGCGATAAAGGTTTGCTAATTTTCATAAGCCCTTTGATTGATTTCAGTTGCACAATGCAATACGTATGCCTCTACTTGAAAAACCGTGGCATGTTTTCCTAGTGGAAGGGTGATAATTGTATTTCTTACCACGCTGTAGATTCCAGATCTAGTCCCATTTTCGGTTTTTGATCTCTTTTCCAAAGGTTGCCTTTCACATGATGAACAATATTATTGTGTCTCAATCCTGCATATCTGCCACATAGTAGTTCCTGCAATCTGAGATGCCCGCTCTTGCCTCGCTTATTATCACCAAATGGAAAGGAGGGAGGTGAGGTCTAGAGAGCATTGCATTGCAGCTGTAGGAGTAGTAGTTCCATTGCTCTTGTTATTCCTAAACTCGCTAGCTTCTGTATCTTGCTAGTTCAGTTATAGGAGTTTGCTGCTGCATTTTTGTCCACCATATCAGAGATGTAGAAGTGATCACGGGTTTGTCCACCGTGACGCATCTCCAATATATCATATTAGGTGTTAACTCCCATGCTTTTTCATTAGCTCTTCTAGGCAACATGAGTGTTGTCTCCGTCCTGCTTTTAATCCTCTGAAGCTGTCGATTCCACCTTAGGATGACAGCAAGATATTTCACTTTCGCTGACAGCTTTATCTCTTCACTTGGAAGTTTTAGCGATCCAAGGCAATATAAGTTCCTCCTTCTCGTGATTGTGTTTTTGAGGGACTGATATTTACACCTTTTTCCTCGGTCTTGGAAAATTTGTGGAGCGTTCTGCATTTTGTCGCACTAGAATAACAAGATCATTTGCATACCCCAAAGTCTTATGGTATCCATTGCCCAACTTTACTAGTAGCTGGTCCACCATCAGGTTTCACAGCAGAGGGAACGAAACTCTACTTTGCGAACATTCTCTTTCGACCCGAGCCACCACCGTCTCCTCCATGATGGTTGTGCGAACCGATCCTCTTGTTACATCGATTTCTTTCTTCCTTCGATGCTTTGGAGTTTTATGCAGCGAAAATATTGTCGAATGCTCCCTCTACGTCGAAGAATTTGCACAAAAGCACTTCATTGCTATCCAGAATTCCACCCTCTGTACGAGGTAAAACAAGGCTGTCTCTGTAGATGTTCCTGCTTGATACATATATTGGTCTTTATGTAGTGTCTGGTGTGGTAATACATCATGCCTTATGTGTCTGCCTAACTATTTTTCAAGAGTCTTTAGCATAAATGACATAAGACCTATTGGTCTCAAGGACTTTGTTCCATCATGTTCCGCTTACGTTTTTAAACCCTGCTGCTTCTACGTAAAATGAAATAACTAAGGCTTTGAAACTTACACCTGGCATTGAGTGTTTTTTGTGATAATTCGATTATCTAAAGAAACCTTACTTTGTTGTATTGAGGTCACATTTTCAAGTACTGCTATCTGATTCGCGTTGACATCTTCGTTACTGACAACTCGATGAAAATGTTGTTTTCCGTAAATTTTGGATTAATTCCAGTACGTATTTATATCGTAATTTTAATCTGCATGATTTTCGTTGAATGAGCGAGCTGTAGATTTTGCACACCTCCCATTCTCATAATACAAAGGCACTAATTCCAAAGGTTCTTGGATAGAATAGACCAAGCAGATAAAGTGGAGAAAAACGACATTAAAGATGATAAGTGACGAATGTGATAAAAACAAGTACGATTTAAGGATTGTATACCGGTTTACCGGTAAACCAGTTAACCGGTAAATTGACCAAAAAACGTTCGGTAAATTTACCGGTAAATCACAAAAATTTAAAGCGAGATTAATGTTCATTGTTGCTAGGACGGTTGCTGGGACGGTAGGAAGCAAAACACCACACTTTTCCTACATGCCTTTGTCAACAAGTGCAATTTCAATTCTCTTCATTTTTTTTTGTTTTACTTATCTTTCGTAAAAACTTGAGTTAGCATATGTGATTTGTGCTCTGGAGTTTTTTTAAGATTTTTAAAAGTTTAAAATCGTTTTTCTTAAAAGTAAGTAAATGTCTCATTTTTTAATATTTAAAAATAATAATACATAAGAACAACATTTCACGTATTTAAATTAATAGCAATTTTTAATACACCACATTATGAGAGAACATTAATGCAACATTGTTGTAAAATAACATTAAAATTTGAACTTTAAATATTTTGTTTTACTTCTAACAACTGTTTAAAATAATTAAATACCTACAAATGTTTATTACAAAATTCTAATATTATGCCTTAACATTGTATAAAATATGTATTATTCTAGCCTAACTTCTAACCCTATTTTCTTGGAGAATCCCCATTAAAGTCACACATGAAAAAAAAAATTACCGGTAATTTACCGGTAAACCGGTATTTTCATTTACGGTAAATTTACAAACACTAGTACGAGTTACCCTGATTACCACAAAGAAATTGCGAAATGTTAGGGGAGCACATAGGGAGAGCATTTGAATCCATTTTATTCTAATCGTGTTTTATTATACACGTTGTAAATTAAGCACTTTTGCAATTTTCAATTGAAATGCCCTGTATAATGTTATTGACTACACTTACAGCAAAATGAGTGAAGTCATTCGGATTCACTATATTAAAATAAAGTGTCTAACATATACGTAATTACATACTGCTACGCTAAAGAATAAGTTTCTGTACACCATTTTACTTGTTTATTTATTCGCAGATGAACTACAGGCCTAATTTCCTATTTTTTAATATAAAAAAAGCAACGATGGATTCCTTCGAGACCCTTCCAAAAACATAAATTACATTTTTCTTCTACAATCTTCGTAGGTGGAATTCCCTCCCCTTTCCCTGACCAACCGAAAGCAACGTAAACGGGCCTTGTCTTTCTGGTGTCAGTTTACGAATGGATTACGGACACCAGAGAACGAACGGGACGATTGTAAATCAACGGGGTGTAAAGAAAGACGTGATTTATCCGAAGGTGTAACAGTCGTCGATATGTCTCGAGCCACTAGCATGCCGTGCCACCACTGTAGCCTATTGATCTCGAACGGTGCCTACCGCTACCTATCCCGTAACTTATAAATAAAACGCTACTGGAATTCGATTGTGTATACTAGCAAGTATCGCAGGACCACCGTCATCGGTATTCCAAACATTTTGTCAATGGAGCCATATTACTTTCTGCAGGACGCACGTGGTATTATAAAACCAATTAATTTATCCGATTTCTTTCTTCGAACGCGATACAAATACTTATGCAATAAGTTCCACTTCCATCCAAGCAATTTTAGAAGAGTAATATTATACTCTCTTACTACACAAATACTAATTGAGTGATTATTCCAATTGTATTTGAAAAATGAGCAACACAATCTTAAGAAAATAGGTAGTTATAGTATGTCCATAGATAATAACGATTTGACTAATGATGTTTACCGCGAATTAATCTACTACCAGCTGCGAAAGGTACGGAGAAATTTTGCAAATGATGCCATGGGCCATATTTTTTTTTTTGCGAGAGAGCGGAAAAATCTTCTACGAGATTTCCGGCCCGTGTCGCCGGGATATGTCGGATTTTTGCCGACTAAAAAACCCCTCTCTTGGAGATGGTTCCAGCTCTTCTTGAGACCACGTGCGCATTATTTCAAGGAGGTGTCTCCTATGGGTGGGAGCTTCTATCCACATCTACTCTTCTCACCTAGTATTTCCCGCGCCATAATATCCGCAGCCTTCCAGTTTTTTCTTGGGCTGAACCATCTTATCGATGATATTTTTTGGTGTCAGCTCTCCATCTCCTGTTCGGCTCTTTGTCGTTCGACGATCCATCTTGGGCATTCAAAGAAAGAGTGTGCTGCGACTGTTCTTCACAGTATCAGCACACGTCCGAGTCTGTCAATTTGAAGCGGTATGAATACGCCTAAATGCAGCCATGTCCTGTCAGCATCTGTGCTATGTAGAAATTCACTTCCCCGTGCTTTTCCTCCATCCAGCGTGTCACATTTTTAATCAGCCTCCTGGTCCATGCGCCGGTACAGTCCTTCACTTCCTATCTTTTTTGCCATTTCATAATCATCTCCGCATACTGCGTGGCCTTAGTGCTCTCCACAGCAGACCAATAGTTTACCAAGAGGTCAATAGGTGGTGTTTTCGATATCACTAACAGTGCTTCAATAGATACGGTCCTATAGGCACTTATGATAAGGATGGCGCTTCTACGTTGCACTTTCTCCATTTTCTTCCTGTGCACTTCTTTCTCCATGACTTTGCTCCATATGGAGGTCCCATTAAGAATGATGGACTCGGCTACTGTACTTAGCACTCCACGACTATGTTCCTTTGGTCCTCCTATATTGGGCATGAGGTGGCTCCGGGTTGTTAAAGCTCCACATACTTTTTCTGCCATTCTTCTGATCTGCAACGCCATTCTCAGGTTCTTATCCAGATAAATACAGAGATATCGAATTGTTTCTTCTATAACTATGTCTTCAATATTGACACGTACTTTTTTCCGGCCTCCAACAAGGAGGACCGCTTCTGCCTTCTGTGGTGCCAGTTTAAGTTCTTTTCTTGTCAGCCACTCATTAACGTCATGGAGTATCCATTCAGGTTTCGCTTCGAAGGTTTCTTTGTTCTTTTTTTATAAGTATGGCCAGGTCTTCCGCGTATCCGACCAAGTGGTCATCCGTCGGTACTTCCATTTTAAAGATGTCATCGTAGTAGATGTTCCAAATCAGCGGCTCCATAACTGAACTCTGCGGAACGCCGCACGAGACCTCTAGCCTCACACTCTCCCCAATTATCAGGGCTCCCTCCTCCAAGTAACTGGCCACCATGTTGTAGAGGTATTGGGAGATCCCCATAGTAATGGGCCGTATTAGAAAAATTGGACTTTTCTTAAGTGAAGAATAGTATGTTTCTTTTAGTGTAATGCACCGTTTACAATTTAAATATTACGCATCATCTAAAGTAAACAATTGAGTTTTAACAGATCGTATATACTTGTAATTATATTAAAGAATGTTGTACAATGGTATCTTAAAAAGAGGTGCTAATCTTTCTCTCAATTAATTAGTTCACGCAAATCAACATATATAAGAAGTAATATAAAAAGAAAATATAGTTGAAAGCAAAGTGTAGATGTTTTAATTTATGAAACAAAAACATGTAGAGACCGTGGACTACCGATAAACATTTAAAAAACGATGTATTCGCGGGTAGTAATATTCTCGTAGGTGAAAGTAGCGATGCGATAAAAGACGAATTTTTAAATATTTTTTTAGTTGTATTCATTCTTATTTTTACTTTATATATATTGTAGTAAACAACCAGACGATTTCCACGTGATGTAGAAGACCTCTGCATTTGGCAAGTCCTTCACGGGCATTTTCATTCAAAATTTTCCTTTCAGGAAACAAAGATGATCAGTAGGAAGACACCTACAGATCGAAATCAAATTTTAGAATTTGAATTATGAGTATTTACAACAGATTTTGGTAGATCAAAATTGAATCGATTTAAGTTCAAAAGAACATTTTCATTTTTTTACAGTGTATTTATTTTGCTTAAATTTAGTTTAATAAGGCTTTTAGAAGTATTTGTAATGCAAGTTCGTTGATATATCAACAAGAAGAGGGAAAATTGCTGGGATTCGGTTTGGTGAAAAATTGACGTGTGTGAGAGGTTGCATACTCCTTGTACAGTTAATTTTTTTTTAAATTTTAATTAAGTGTAGTAATATGTATTGTAATTTACCTGCTCCTCCTGAACCAATAATTACATTATAGTAATGTGTAAACAGGTATTATAAGTAAAAATTAACAAAAAAATCGAGTCTAAGTAAAGAACAAATAATGTGAAAATAACAAAAACGATGTAATATACTGATAAGAAAGAAAGAGCTATGTAATTATAACAGAAACAATAACTTGAGATCAAAGGTGCTGACGCTAATTGTCAGTTCTTGCCGAGATATTCCTATTGTTACCTTATTGTTAGTAACTCTAAGCTTAACTCACAAATGTGAAGTGAGCTAAATCAGTTCATGATAATGCCAACGGGATGATTACGGTCTATCATACAGTTTAAGCATTTAAAAGTTTCCCGTAAAAATTACATTCTAAAATGAATCAAGAAATACATACAAGAAATTTATGGTTGAGACAGCCAGTAGGTAAATATCACTGAAAGCGTATAGTGGCTTGTGTAAATGGAAAGAAACCATTTAATTAATTTTGAAACAAAATTGAATAGAAGTTTCCCTAGAGTTATGTAAACAAATGATACCCCAGAATATAAAATAAAACGTACACAATATTTAATTTAATTTTTTTTGATTTTTTTTTTATTGTTTGGAGTTTTATAAAAACAAAACAACTTTTTTTTGCATCCTGCGTAAGGAGAAAATTTTTCTTGGGAAAAATTCCTCCTAATTGTTACAGTTAAAAACAGAATTACATTAATTTGTTATTTTCATACTGTAAAAACTTGCAATCTTTGCATAATTGCCGTCCTGCCAGCCTTTTCAAGATGTAATATAGATGTATGTTCGGTTAAACGCTCGAATCCTCAACCTCTACTAACTAGCTTAATTGGTAAAGCGCTCGTCCGGCAAACGAGGGATGTAGGTTCGAATCCTACACGAGGAGGAAAATTTTTCTTTGAAAAGTTCTTCCTAATTATTACAGTTTAAAGCAGAAATACATTAATTTGCTACTGCATAATATCTGTTTTTCGGAAGAATCATCTTCTCGGTGAAGTAAATCGTTGGCATCATTGTCGAACATTTCATAGGACTATTCGTTGACGGGACTTTAAGCGGGCAAGTGTATTTGAACATACACTGGACGATACAGTCAATCATTTGATCACAGAAATATTGGAGCAAGATCCAGATTTATTAGAGACTGAGATAATACTTCATCAGGATAGACCTCCTCCACATTACGCTGCCAAAGTACGGCAATTTCTGAGTCATCACTTTCGATTTGATTAGGCGAATAACTCTAGAAATGTTGTGAAATGTCAGGAGAGTATTTGAACCAAGATTGTACTATTTATTCTACGGAGGTTGGTGGTCATCATTTTGAACCTTTAATAAAGTAAAAGCCAAATCATTTCTTTCTAATCGTATTTCTAAATCGAATCTAAATTATGCACTTTTTGCTTACTGATTGAAAAAAGTGATTTTTTGATACATGTTGCCCTAATAGAATTAAAAGGGCTTTTCGAATTAGTGGTCATAAGACCCATCATTCCTATTCAAATTTTAAGGGAGGGGCTGCTGCGACCCACAGTGGTTCAGAATCGTGTTTTCGCGGAAAAAAAATCTGTAACTTTTTAATTCGTGAAAATTATAACTTTGCCATTTTTACTGTTTTGAAATTTGCTATGGAATCAGGGGTATGGAATATAATTTAGAGTCATTTAAAACAGGTTTCAAAGCCAAATGAAGAAGTCCTTGAAAGTTGAAGCGCATACTCGGTTGTCTACTTTACAGGCAAATTTTGAATTTGTTAAGAATGACTACAAGAATAGACCATCTTAGCAATAGGTGCTAAGTCTAGCCTTAATTATAATGTAAACTTTATTTTCTATGTTAATTCAAGCTTACCTGGTATTTTTTTATGTTCTTATTCTATTTTGCTCGAAAAGATTTTTCATTCTTCGGGATGTCTATTTGGTAACTTTTGCTGTATTCCCTTCAAACTAAAGTAAATAACGGTATCTTAATGTCAGTTACTGGTACCTATTCAAATTTAACGTTGGCTTGCCTGATAGCGATAACTATCGAAAGCTGATTACTGGTAATTTAGTTTAAATCCACTTTCTGCCTGTGACCACGAAATATGACGGTTGATATTGAACTCCTATAACGATTTTTATGCCACACTATCAAAAATATGAAAGTTCCACGAAGTGTTTACCTAAAAAAGTATCGATATTACTCCTGAATAATTTAAATCCTTACTTTTACCTGTAAAATTGTCGAGAATTTCCTATAAAATTCCCTAGGAAAAATCCCGACCGGAATACCATTCCATGCTGTTGACCGATACTGGAGCCCGTCGAACCGAAAGTCCAACCTGTACCCAAAGAATTGCCTGGCCCGTCCGCTTAGAGTGTACCTGCTCGCAGTCAAGTTAGTATTCCATCAAGTATATCCTACCTAAAAAAGAAAATAATTAATTTGTTTCAATGCAATACTAACCAGATATAAGATTTTTATAATTTATGTTCGCTATACGTTAATTTGGGGTTAGATTTATATGAACCGCCATTAGTTTTAGTTATTTTAGGAATTCTTAATATTTAAGGGCCGCCTTCAAAATCACTGAGGTGGTCTGTGATAAAGTAGTTATTCTTAACAAGTATGGATAATCCGGATTATAGTTCTCTATTAATTTAGTTTATTCTATTTACGGATAGATGGCTCCGAATTATAAATTTATTCTTTTTAGTTTGACATTTCTTTAACCTCATTCATTTAAAGTGCCAGGAAAGTTTGAATACGTATTTTTGTATTAAATAAATTGTTTTATATAGTATTTATGATTCCAACATACGTGCCTGTGATTTAAGAGTCTCAAAAGTGGTAAAACATAGCATTTTGCAAAGAAATAAAGAGTTACGTTTGTTTTGTGTTAAAACATTTTTTTATTTGTACGTTTGGTGTTTTTACAACGAAATTTGGTAATTACTATTTTTCAAATTTTAGTAATCAGAGAAGAGGAGTTGGGGGCGCGCCCGTTAGGTAAGAGAATTCGTTAGCAAGCGCCTGGATTAGTATTTTGATAGGCGATTTGGTGCTCTTAGAAGTGTCCCGTGCCATCTAACAGGTAGAAGGTCACTTTTCACAGTATTCTTTCATTGATTAGAGATTTACTTATCGTAAATATAGTGTTGTTATAAGTTTTATGGATCAAATTTATTTTAGTAAATCTTGGAAGAAGCTACCCTAAATTTAAATGTCTCCGTCTTGAGGTAGTGCTTTTGCATCTTCATGTAATTCAAAAGCTTTCTTAGAAGGTAATTTTTTTGAGATTTTAAATAAAAGGGTCAGATGACAATAAAAACATATGAACAATATCTTCGTCTCTCTAAGACGGCTTATTTTTCGTCAATGATGCAATATACTTCTCATAATTTTTATTTTGGGTTTCTTGGCCACTTCCGACAATAGTCTTGAGCCGCCTCAGAACCTTGTGAACAGTGGCTGGCATGTGATACCAATTGTATTTGTGCACATACAATTCAGCGGTTTTGGTTGGGTATATGTCAAATTTATTTCTTATACGAAACCTTTTAATTAATTGGAATTATATGTTCACGGTAGTAGCGCATTAGTTATTAAAATAATAATAACTAAGTTGTGAAGAAATGATTTAAAATTGTAAACGACACTTTATAACATTAACAATTATCGACAAACAAATGTCGTATTATATATATATTATATGTTTGTTTGTCGATAATTGTTAATGTTTTAAAGTGTCGTTTACAATTTTAAAATGTAACTTAAAGAAATTTTGACAACGCCGTAAAGGTTAATAACTATGAAAACACCTAAATGATTAAAATAAAATAATGAAAAAGGAATAAACAAAATTCCGAAACGTAAAAACAGTATATAATTAGTAAGAAAAAACCGGAATACCCAAAAAAGGAAAAAATAAAAAGAATAATCAAAACCGGTTAAATAATATTGAAGAAGTTTAATGAACTGTTTATGTCAGAAAATAATAAAAAAAGGCGTTGAATGTAACGATCACACGGCATCATGGTCCTGTTGCGATAATATGATTAATTACAAATTCCTGTGAATGCATAACTGATGGGCGAAATTGTAAAGCGGTACTAATAAACACAATTAATGCAATGATCGTACCGAAGCTGATAGGAAATGAGCCACTTCGCAGTGAGAACTCCGATTTTATCTGACCCCCTGTTAAATACTAGCTCTACTGTTAACTCTGGTTTACACTTCGCTGAGATAGCTGTAGTTGCTAAAACGTAGATATCGTCTATTACGTTCCCCTAGAAGGAGCAAACGTCACGCAAATGTCTTTCGGTTACAAAAGGACTGACAGAAATTATTGACGTTGACGACCCAGCAAAAAGGGAACGTGCTATCTGATCGTTTCTCCAATGCATAAGCAACGTATTACATTGTTACGGTTATTTGCTTTACTGTATATTTCAAATAAAAAAACGAAACTAGAAAAACCTTTATGTTATCCATTCATACAAAATTAATACGAAGCATATAACTAGTATACACTAAATTAATAAATGAAACTAGTTTAAAATAATGTATAAAATGCTGGATAGGATAACAATAATGTAATCTATCGTGTTTAGTCCTGATAACTGATATTTGAAGAAAAAACCTGTTATAATAAAATTCTATACAGCATAACTAGCGTTAGAACGATCCTTAGATTCAACTACACGTCTGTAATACATAGCTATTTGTAAATCCCGCAAGTATCAGATATCAGCCCTACTAAGCAGTTTATAAAACGCCATTGCAAACATGCCCTTGGGCTGCTGCCTTGAATCGTCCGGCATCCGAGAGAAGAATGAAGTGCACTTGCTTGTGAATCCTGTCTAGTCAATTTTTCTTGTTTATTTGGCTTGAATATTTTACCATTTTAGTAGCCGCACACCTTTTATAGTCACGAGTTCATTTTTTCCTTTTAAATTTTACGGTTTTGTTGGCTCAAAAGTGATTTAGAAATCCTAAAGATGAAAATCTAAACGATAGAGTATGTGATGGCAATGTTATTTATTCGATTATAGATAACGGAATATAGCAATTCCTTTAAGCACTCGTTTAAAATTAGGATATTCTTTAATATGCTGAAATGAGTAAATAATAAGATCGAAATAATCAAAGAAAAGTAAAATAGAGATAAAAGTCACTTTTTGACTAAAGTGAATTTTAGATCATAAATACAAACTGTATTGTTAACTCTACTTTACACTTCGCTGATAGCTTTAGTTACTAAAACATCGCGTCGTTTTGTTCGTTAGATGGGACAGCTAAAATGCAATCGTCAACATCATCTTTTGAAGAAAGGAATATGTTTTACTTTCTTTCATAACTTTAGTTTCCAACTTTTTTAAACAGAAGGAAAATCTCATGTCGGCAGTTATCATCCCCGCAGGTCCTAGACTTATTTATTATTTATCTCATGCACGATATCTTACTGAAATCAGAACCTCTGCATAATATACTAAAAAAAATCTTTATTGCGGAAAAAGTAAATCCAATAAATAATAGCAATTGCTATGAGGACTAGTCATCTATAGTGTACTAGTGCAGTAAAATATGTTATTTGAATATTTATGCGTAATTGTAATTATCTTATTTTCATTATTATATTACTTATGTGTTGGATGTGATACGTTTAACAATTTTTTTATAGAGTCTTCTTCTAAACATTTATAAATCATTTTTTAGCCGTAAAATGCATACGTATTGCTGTGAACTGATTGTCCAAGCATATATGTTTAGAAAAATTAAAAATGACAAAATTAATTTAACTAGCTCAGCAAATAAAGATTTAAAAGGGCGCACAAAAACAGATAACCTCAAGGTTATTTTCAGAATTGATCTAACCATGAAAATAAAATGTGGGCGTAAATAAATTGACTCTTTAAAATCCCCAAAAATTGAAATGGCTAATTCAAAAATAAAAGAACTATTTAAAATGATATTATATATATATATATATATATAATATATATATATATATTATATATATATATATATATATTATATATATACAAATTCACATATATATAGGCGAAGTGGCACCTATATATACGTTGTGGCACCAAATCGTGGTGCCAGAACGTTTTATCGTATATTTAGGCTACTAAGGACCTTGCTATTCTTCTCACCAAATTTCAGAAAGGCGCCATCTGGACCCTTTATCTATAAAAACTCGATTTTAGTGGAACTATATATTCTGCAGAGGGCGCGCCAGTCGCAAAAACAGAACTGTACGTTGTGGCACCGTGAATTTTTTCGTGGTTTTGATACCATGTGGCACCATGATACAACGACTAGAAGATAGGATATTGCCTATGGTAGGCGGGGCTAACTTGGCGCGAAAACGTAGGCAATTGAGATTTCAAATTAGCGCATTAGGAAATACTGATTAATGAAGCCAATTAAAGGTCTATGGTGAAAATCAAAGTATTTTCTTCTTTTATAACAATAACAATTGTTACTATTTATATTTGAAGAACACTATTACAACGTTACCTATAAAACAAGTGTTCGAATAAGATGAAATAACATTTATTTTTAAAAAGCGTGGGAGTTTCCTCATAATTTGTTCGAAAATGATTCTTTAAGGTTTCAATTCCCTAATAGAATTCAGTTATTTTGAAGAAGGTATGAAAATTGCGTTATAATATTAAAGTTTATTAGAATAAGGTATAAAATTGCATGGGTTTTGCGATTCATTCTATAAAACTACTTCTTGATGGCCTCAATACTTCCTTATTTATCTATGGCTTCTTCAGAAGGTAATAATTTGATATAAATTAAATTATTTTAATTTAGAAGTGATAATTAGACAAAAAAAAATATTGACAACATTGTGGTTAAAGAATTCTGTTTATGTCACTGACACAAACAAAAGCAGCTCTAGTAGATGCCTAGTAATACGTCAGTCATCTAGTTGTTTACAGAAAACCGCTATATTTTAGTGACATGTACTTTAAAGTTTCACTTATAATTCGAAGTGTTTGTGAGTTAAATCCTTATTCTAATCTAAATTGCCGAAGTGGTACGTTTAGTATTCCATATAATAATTACAACAATTAGTGATTTATTTGCAGAAACTATAGCTAGACGTGGTCCGATATGACCAGGTCAAAAAAAAACTACTAAAATTAGTTTTAAATAATTTTCGTTTTTTTTTTGCTTGTGTTAAAAAATATTTCATTGTTTTGCAGATCAAATATTATTATACGTAATGATATGAGTATAATAATTCTATAATTACGTTTAATTTCGAATTTATTAACCTGTTTATTTGTTAGCTCAGTGACATAGGAACATCCATTCACTCCGGGCTACAAGGCATTTTACTTATTCGAGACAATTGTTTCGGGAACACGTGAGCTCCCATTATCAACCGAAGACCGATAGCGGGACTCACGTGTTCCTGAAACAATTTTTAAATTAAACGAATTTATAAAATATCGTGTAGTGCGAAGTGATTGGATGTTTATGTGCCTATTACTACGCTACAGTCTTTGTGATACCTTTGCGTATGATAGTTTATTTCAGATTGATTAGAGAAAATAAAAGTTGTGTATATATCTGAGCGACTGAGTAATCGTTAATTATTTACTTAATCTAAGGGTTAGTAGAGATGGTATGGTGACAGATAAGTTTATGTTGTCAATACATTATGGCTTGTTTTCAATATATAGGCAGTTCAAATTTCACTAAATTCCATTGGTCACATAATATTTTTTCTTTGCACAAGAACATATATGGAAACGCATTTACTGACATTTATAACTGAAACGCCTATACTTCTTTTTTCTACTTTTCCTGTTGTGAACAGGAGAGGACTGCATGTCTAATTTCAATTCATCTTCTAACGACAGTGGCACCATCAACGAAGACATCCATTTAAGTTGCTTGCAGGCGATTACTACAAGGCAATAGTATAAACAATCTCGAATTTGCACTGATACTGTTTAAATGATATAAACTCCAGTAATTCAAAAATGGCTTATTTAAATGTATGCCTATATTCGAAATCAGTGAAAAGAAGTCGTGTTATGTAATAATATACTCGGTATATTTAAAAAATCAAGTTGTTTTGTTGATTTGTTTATCAATTTATGAGATAAATCAAGATTGAAAATTGTAAAAGATAATAGAGCAAAAATACGATAATTTTTGTATTTAAAGTGTTTTCTTGTCTTAACTAATATCAGATAGAAGGGCTATTACAATGATCTAATTTCTCCGTAACATTTTCGTATTTTGGACGATATAACACGAACTTCAATCATTGCAATGACCCCGCCGGTGAGGTATGCACCAGCCACCGCTGAACATCAATATTACCTGTAGATAGGATTCACAATTTAAACAGGGTTACTTTTTAATTAGTGTTAAGAAGTGTGTTTTCAATTTAACCAAATAAACTTAAATTTTTAGTGAGTAATATTATCCGTTATTATTTCAACACTAAAATACAATACATTCCGTAATGACAATAAAACCCTTTCTTGGGGTTAAATGTAGTCACAATAGTATTCTATCATAACTTCATAAATATTGCTTTCTCTTCGATTAAATTATCGCTCTAATACACGGTGCCAAAACGTATATACAGATTATGAATATATAGGGTGCTATTTGTTCACCTTAAATGTGAAAAATACCGGGTGCGAGAACGTCAATTTATATTTTGGTGCCACAGCGTGGTTTTACGCGTATATATATATATATATATTCATTAAATTTCCATATAAAAAAAGAAAGAAAAAAAAAACATTTAATTACAATCAACAGGGGAAAAAACCTTAAGACTGAATGTCTTGGATTAAAATAACCCCTTCGTGAATTTACAATTAAAAAGGACAATACAAATCCTTTAGCAAACAAAATGGTAGATTCGTTCTAGAAGGAATTTCTTATACCACAAAAAAATTCACGTGGTCTCAAAACAAAATCAAAGCAAGCTACAATTTAATTAAATTAACGTAGAGAAACAAACAAAATCAAAATGAAATTTAAAATACAAGCTCTAAGCTTCTCTTCACCTACCCCGAGGTGATTAAAATACCATAAAATTAAAACTAACAAAAAAATAAAAAACGGAAATTTAAACTCTTAACGCGGTTACTTCTAGAACAAATTATTAACGGGCCTTATACATAAATTGTGCACAATCTTATAACACCAATTAATAAACTGAGTTGTCTGAATGATGATCAAAATTAACAAAATAACGAACAAATCCTTACAAATGAAAGATTGCAAAATGGATGCAAAGAGCTCAAAATTTACATATACTTACATTCGTACAATGATTCAGACACTGCCCTAAAAGAGGCCCTATAACGCGTATATACAAAATAACAATTGTGCGCGCTGCGACAGCCGCAAAAGATCATCGAATAGCAGTATGTTTTAGCAAAAATATAAAAGTTAGGTATTAGAATAACCAAAAAGGAATAAGTTCTATCCAATCTTCAATTTTTTTATTATGATTACAACCGGTTTCGGCTAATTGCTAGGTGTAATACGTTATTAGCGTTCGTCTAAAGCTACTCATTTGAAGTTGTAAAATTTATCATGGTTTTAAGAACAAATTGAAATAAAATTAAAATTGAAATAAGACACCACACAAACAACTATGAAATTTTTACACGTTCAAAATGTTTGAATTCTACTGATTTTGTATACTTTAAACGAGAAGATAGAATTCATTCAATTCCATCTTCTCGTAGCTTTAGAACTCTAATGACGTATTACGCCTGATGATGGCAATTAGCTGAAACCGATTGTAATCATAATAAAAATTTTGAGGATTGGATAGAACTTATTCCGTTTCGATTATTTTAACATCCTAACTTCAAAATCCACCAATCCATAGCTTACAATAATAATAAAAATATAAAAGTAGTAGACCAATAACATCATTAAGAAATGGTTATATAAATTCCGGTTAAATTTTTTTCAGTAGCAATCTGTTGTCAAAAACCTCCAAAAAATCAACAGGTGTGCTTTGGTATGTACAATGACTGATTTAATCCAAAAGAAATTGGAAATTATATTTCTATTTAGTAAGGCCCTGGCAAGAAAATGCACATGGCCGAAACTCGGTACAAATCTTTCTTTTATGAAGAACTAATAACTCCTCAATCAGCTTGACCCTTCGTTGGTACATTTATTATTAAAGTTTGAAATATCTTGTGTTGAGGCAAAGAGTTATCCTTTTAAGAATTATCTCAAATTGTTGACGAGAAGGTGAGCAGGAGTTTCTCTCGCACTCTTACACTTCTTGCACAGTAGATGTTTTAAAAGAACATGGACTAAAAGTGCATAGAACTATAGTACACGAAACCAAAATAACTGAAATTGGCAGAGTATGCGTTTGCACATGACCTAGCTATTAGGTGTAGATAATAGGCCTCAACTGCCGAAAAAATAAAAAATCTAAATTAAAAAAAATTAAGAATCACTGACACGAACGTACACGTTTTGAAGGAATTGTTCACTTATTTCCAAGTTGATATTTTCAGTAGTTTTTTTGTTCTATCCGTGAGAAGATTAAGTTACGGGACTTGTAAGAGCACCAGTAAGAAAGCAGCCATAAGGAAATCTAGCAGACTTAAGCCGAGTGATAGATCTGGCGAATAGCTTGTTCGACATCTCCCAAAGGGAAGTACTCTTAAGAAATATTCCAGTATTCTCGCAAAAAATCAGAGGGACTCTAACCTACTAGGATGAAATTTGTGGATGGGGCATAACATCTCGTTCACTTGATTTAAGTCTACTGGATGCTTTTGTGGCATTATTTGACCATAAGAGTGCATTTTAGTGGAAGAAATAACTAAAAAGGTTTTACGCATTTAGTTTGAAACAGAATAGAGACCCGAAATGATGTAACACAAAATGCCAGCTTCTGCATAAATTTAACGACAAATATATTAAACAATTAAAAAAAAATGCGAGTGCGATTTGGGTCATCATCGCCCTTGAAAGATATACAGAGAATTTATTCCTGTTGGAAAAGAATGTCATTGAAATTAAAAAAAAGAAATGACGACGTTACAACTAAAAAACAAGAAAAGAAAAAAAATTATTTCGTCAACTAATGCTTTTTTTATAAATATACAGTTGAGGCATTTCAGCGTTTTTCAAAAAAATCAATAGCGATTTTGTAGATAGTCTATTTACACTCCGCGTAAGTATACTATTCACCAGCGGAAATAATTTGACCATTGTTCTTTTTAAAGTACCTTTAAATTTCGAAAAGCCCATTTCCATGTAATAATTCTTATAAAATTTAATTGGCACGGGAACACGCATTTGGTCTGATAACAATTAACTCGAAAGATTGGTATTCCGTAAACGGTATATGCTGTGAGTATTTTTAACCCGGCATTTCTTTATTTATTTACAATGTTTATACCATTATTTTAAAGGCAACGATCTTTTTGTTGCCATTGATTCGTATTCCTTTCATTGTTTAATTATAAGGTAATAGTAACCTAACAATAGCGTCTATCTGCAACGTAAACGTGCTCATTAATTATTATTTCCTTACCGTTAATAAATGTTTAAAATTAAAGCAAGAAACTTTATATCTGTATATCGCAAAATCTATGGATCTACTCAAAAAAAGAATTAAAAATAGCCGTTTTTCTGTTAATATGTCTTACACATGTATGTATATGAGATAGAAATTTCATGAATGAAAATTTTTGAAGCAAAGTTAACGATGATTTATACGCGTCAGTCGATAGTATGTAAAAGTAGTATAGTTTCGCAAGTATAAAAACCTTCTTCATTAAAGGAATAACTTCAACGTTCTAATTGACTTTGAAAGAGGTAACCTAACGTGAACCTAACGTTTTGCTTTGTAAGCAACATTTAATTAAAACAGGACTAGAAGAGGTAAGTTTTTGTTGCATAACCTAGCTTTAATAAGTAAGGTTTTTGTAGCACGGTATTCGTTTAGCGCAGTTTCTCAAAGGTGTTTAATTTAATCAAGTGTTGGCAAAAGTATTGTAATAAAGCCTATTGTTTCTTCCCGCATTCTGCGTTTTGTCAGAAATGCCTATCGTATATAAGTTGTAATGTTTGAAGCAATTTCAACAGAAATTTATCATGTGACATATTAGGTGGAGCTTCCATATATAAATCCAGAATATTTATTATAATCTTTAAAGCAAAAAATCTCAGAGTATTTGGTGTATAAACCTGGATCGGATAACCTTTCGTTATGTAGGGTGGAAAATGAAATTGGTTTCATAATCTAATGTGCGAGAACGAAAATACAACAGTTTTTCCCCCATGCAGATGCCATATTCAGAAAAAAATACTTTTTTATTATTAAATTCTGTGATGAGTTAAGGATTCCATGCCGATAAACAAATATTGCGCTCTCCAAAGCGGAATAAAAAAATACTAGGGGATGCCGGATAAGTAAAGATTTGTGCCAGAGGGAACAAAAATGCAAATGGTTCAATTAATTTCGGTATTGAAAATTTCTTTTATTAATAAATTCAAATACAAAAAAAAAGTGTTTGATATTAAGGGTATTCAAGTTTAATATTGATTATTTTTAATACCTCTTTTTTCCTTATAAAAATGGTGTAAATTTCTTTTTGAACTAGTTTCGGCAAAATAAATAGTTTATGGCATCAAGTGATGTTAAAAAAGTTAATTAAAGTTACTTTAATACATTAAAAGATGTAATAAAATATTACTCACGCTTAGTATTAAAATTTTTGATCACTTGAAATAAATAAGACGTGGAAAACGTCCTAAAGTTGAGATAGATTTAAAAAGTATCGTATGTACAATTGTGCATTTGAAATGCACGAGTCATAAAATACTAATTACGGGTTTATTCCCGTACGGTAACGCTCTAACAAGAGAAGCATTGAGAGCGAACGCTGTAAGTATCTACAAATTATTTTTGCTACTGAGAAGATCGCATTTCCTATTGATATAAACCAGGTGTTCTATATGGAGAAATAAGACGTCTGATAAGTAAGAAATAAAATATTCTGCATTACTTTAGTAAAGGAGCATAAAGATGATATATTAATATCATGATACAATTGAAATATATGCCGATAACACTTCAAATACATATCATTATTTGTATTTCTGTTAGACTAATTATATCTTTATATATATAAAATGTCTTTATTCGTCATTCCTGTTGTTACAAAAAAAGAAAATATAAAAATAATGAGAGGAATAATTGCATCCAATGAATGCTTTACAACATCACAACAAAGAATTTATATATTACTATTTACTCTAAATATTATTCTACTCACAAAAAATAAGCAGTTAAAAAAATGTTGCCATAATAATAAATTGAAGTTCAATGCATACACGAAATCTTTAATATTTTTTACAGTATGTACCTTTTATTGTTTATGCATTATTGAAGGCGTGCTTCCATTGAATTTTCCAATTTCTCGCAAAAATCATTCCTCAATATCGCACCCCAACAAATTTTGTGTATTTTTTAATGTTTTCTATTTCTTTCAAATGTTGCTTTATTTTTTAATACAGGTGGTTTCACTTCTGTTACTTCATTAAGTTCATAATTATAATTTAATATTCTCATCTTATTGATGTTGATTCTAATATGTAATTATTCTACATGTTCTTCATTCCATAACTGATGTATCTGTAATGAAGCTTCAGATAAATTAGCGAATAATGAGACCACATGTAAAAAAATCGTTATTAATTCATCAACTTTTGACTGCATTTTTGCATCTTTAACCCCCACCCCTGTTTAAATTTTAGTATTCTTAAAATTGTTCCTTCCTCGATGGCATTTAGCAGATCTACAGGTGTTGACACTTGCGAGTACTGGGCCAAAAACCCATGTCGGTCGTGCCAAACAGCAAATGTGAACTCGGTCTTAAAGCCCAATGTAGAGTCGAATAAAAGACAACTTTACCAATGCTCTTGAAAACATCCAGGTGTTAACACTAGTGAGTACTCTAATTTTAATATCAGCGTTTTTACGTAGTAAGCAGCTGACTGATAAAAGAAAAGAAGAAACGATCACTTGCCGATCAAGTAGGTATACATACATGATTAGATTAGATTGGATTAGGATTGGGGTAGCATATGAACCTGTTTCACCGCGCCCTTTTCAGATCTGTCCTTTTTTTCCTAGCAGACGCTCTCAAATTTTGCCCTCTTAATTAGACCTATCATCTTTGAGAGCGACTTCTTTGTGTAGCTACTGGCTAGGGGGTTGTCCACGCCCAATACTAGAAACCTTGTCCTCGACAGGCCTTCACATTGGCACAGCATATGAACTGATGTTCCTTCCTTCTCTTGGCAGAATCTGCAGATTGCGTCATCTGCCAGGCCTATGTTGTACATATGCCTGTTTAGTCTACAGTGACCAGTAAGCAGACCTACTATCATTTTGACAGTCTTACATATATATATGAGTTTACGTAAACATTTATAATATAATAAAAATAATTCAGCACTACAGGTTTTGAAGGCCGTTTGCTGAGAATACACACCGAGCTGCTGAGAAGTGTCGTCCGAACGCGAACGGTCATCCATCCAACAACCGGTACCGCATATTGCTGCTTGCAAGATTGGCAATGGCCATGTACCCTTCCTTCTCACAATCAGTCGTACTGCTGGGCATGGATCATAGCATTAAAAATAGAAAACGTAGCCACCGTGTCGATGGTTAATACCATCTATGGCGTCAAGTGTTAACTAAAAAGACGCGGTTACCATAAATATTGATCTATATTACCGACAGTGCTTCAATTAGTTTCAATCATTTCGACATATGATGCATTTCATACATTCTTTGTGTTCATAGTATTCGTTTTCATATTTTCATGTATATTATGTGCAGTTTAATGATTTAGAGCGGATTGTTTTGTTTTATACAACTACACTCTTAGGATATTGTGATGCAGATTGGGCGAGCGCAAGTCAACTACAGGATATATCCTTTTCAAAGGTAAAGCAACCATAACTTGAAACAGTTGGGCACAGCAAACCGTGGTACTGTCAACAACCGAAGCGGAATATATGGCTTCGGCAGCAGCGCCACAAGAAACCATGAGGCTAAAGATTTGAAGACGATATTGGTCGATAACATCACTGTTCCCATATATTGCGACAATCGAAGTGCAATAATGCAATTTGTTAAACTGACTTTTTATAATAAATACGGCATGAATTCTGCTGAATCACATCTCTTACCTGTACTGAATGGAGTACCACAAGGTACAATACTAGCACCTATTTTGTATAATATATACGTAAATGACATCGTCTCTTTCTGAATGACATATATATTGTTATGTATGCAGATGATATTTCATTATTGATATCAGATGACATTTCTGTTGTGGAAAGAGCAAACGATGTTTTGGATAGAGTCCATACGTGGTTCTCGGCCAATAATCTAGCCTTAAGTACTCAAAAAACTAATTACATGACTTTCATACTAGACAAAGGCTGGTGGGGAACTATGACTTAGTAGTGAACGGCCTTTCATTAACTTGCAGTCACAGCGTCAGATTTCGTGGATAGAGCATTGCACTAAACTTGCAGCAAAGATCTCCTCTAAGTCATACATTTTCAGATGCTTGCGAGATAATGTATCACTCGATACTCTCAAATCTATTTATTATGGCGAAATACAATCACGACTCCAACACGGCATAACTTTGTGGGGATCATCAACTGCCTCTAGGCAAGTATTTCTTGCACAGATCAATTGTAGCTGCTAAACACACTGACTCATGTAGACCAATTTTCTCCGATCCGAAAGATTTTTCTTTTGGCAAGCTTGTATATTCTAGAAATTTGTGCCTACATTCACTTAAATAGGACCATGTTTAAAACTAATGCCGAAATGCATGATTATAACACTAGAACAAAAAGTAATATACATCGCCCACAGTGTACTCTGCAGTTGACTGACGTTGGACCACACAGTATTGGTACAAAAGTTTATAACAAAATATCGACGGTTGTCAGCACCAATACAGCGAATAAAAAGTTTAAGTTTAACTTATCTCAATACCTTAAGCAGTACAATTTTTATTCTATTGATGAATTATTTTCGCACATTACCTAAACAGCCACATACATAAGTATATACAGATATTAATAATTTTTCAATTTTTCAATTCTACCACTTATATTTTGTTTATAAAACTTAGTTATGCAGTAGTAGTAATTTTTTGGTTCTTTAATTTAGTTATTAGTATTATGTTTTCTTAGTTTCGAAACTCTTTCTTTTCGCTCATTCTAATTCTAGTTTAAATTATCTTTATTTTTTTTTAGTTTGACATGTTACAAACACAAAGGTGTCCATGTAATTAATAAACATTATTATTATTATTATTATTATTATTATTATTATTATTATTATTATTATTGATACATTTCACAGATTGTTTATCTGGTGCATAAAGAGACTCATCGGTCCAAAGACAAGATGGCCCCCTTTTGGTAAGTTTTAGCGCTAGATGTTCAAGGTACGGCGTATGATGGAGCAGGTGTCGAGCATCACAGATTTTTGAATTGGTTCGTATAGGTCATTTGGTAGTTGCAGTTCCTCCAGGCTTTTATGCAGTTTTCCAGGTATTTCGCCCGTCGCCCCTATCACTATGGGTACCACCACGACTCTCCTCAGACCCCACATGTCCTTGATCTCATCGGTAGGCGGTAAATATTTATTAATTTTTTCCGTGATAGTTTTAGTGATATTATTTGCCAAGGGAACTGCGACATCAATTATATAGGCGGTTTCTTGCGTTCTTAAGGCTACTACAATATCAGGAATATTGTTCGGGATAGGTTTATCGGTGATTATCTTTCTATTCCAGTAGATGCGGCTGGCGTCATCTTCGGAGATCGGCGGTGGCTCATATTCATAGTAGGGCGGGGGTTCATGTAGATGTTGATATTTCTTGCGGAGTTCCAGGTGTACTATTTTGGCTACTCGGTTATGCCTGTCCAAGTACTGTTTTGGCGCCATAACCGAACAGCCAGCCAGCAGATGATCCAAGGTCTCATCTCTCTCCGCGCACATACGGCATTTACTGTCAAGCAGCTGCTGTTTAAGTATTGATCGACGATACACTCTGGTTGCTATCACTTGGTCTTGTATGGCTGCCATAAAACCCTCCGTCTCCGAGAAGAGGTTGCCTCTTCTTAGCCAGGTCTGCGATGCAACGGTGTCTATGGCACTACCTTCTATCCCCGACAAGTATCTGCCATGAAGTGCCTTACTCCTCCACCGTGTTTTGATCTCTTCGACAGTGGGGTTACTGCCTAAAGGACTGAAGTTGTTATTCGCCATGCGTAGGGGTGTAGCGTTTCGGTCTGTCCGTACTATGGCCTCGTGGAGTACGCTGGTCCTTGCTTTTTTGGAGAAGTATTGCCGTAGGTTATGTATTTGCCGTGCATTGGCTACAACGGCACTAGGGATACCTCTGCCTCCAATTCGTCGGGATAGGTGAAATCGCTCAATGGAGCTCCGCGGGTGGTGCGCGCGATGTTTTGTGAATGCGACTCTCGTCATTATATCCAGATTAGCGAGGTCCGTACCGCTCCATTTTATTACCCCGTAGCTGTACGATAATACACTGCTTGCATAAGCATTAACAGCCTTCGCTAGGTTTTTGGCACTGAGTTTAGTTTTTAGCAGTGTTGTCAACCTCTGCTGATATTCGGCTTGAAGCTGTGTCTTTGTAGCGACGTGCTCGATTCCGCGTGCTTGCTGGTATCCCAGGTATTTATACTTCTCCTCTTCCTCCATTCCCAGTATTCTCTCCCCACGTATTCCTGTTTCATATCCCACATGCTCTTTCCATTTTCCACCCTCCATACTGCTCACCCGGCATTTATCCAAGCCGAATTCCATGCTGATGTCCCAGCTGAACTTTGTTACGCATCCCAATAGGTCTTTAAGGTGGGACTCGCTCGATGCGTACAATTTAAGGTCATCCATATACCATAGATGACTCAGCGAGACGTTAGTCTGGGGTATACGGTATCCCTTGTTCTGTCTGTTTAAAAACGTGGTCAAAGGGCGTAAGGCGAGGCAAAACCAGCGCGTCGCCCTGGTATATTCCCCTGCGTATGTTTATTTTCCCCAAGTCCAGTTTAGATGTCGGTGTGTTCATTGCCTGGGACAAGAATGATATTATGCGCTTCTCTACTCCATACAATGCAAGAGTCTCTTTAAGCCATGAGTGTGGGACGCTATCAAACGCCTTTTGGTAATCCACATATGCTGTAAACATGGGGGCGTGTCTAGTTTTTGCTGAGTCTATTATCACTGAATCAATGATGAGCTGTTCTTTGCATCCCCTGGACTATTATTATTATTATTATTATTATTATTATAAGCTTCACCTCGAATGACGTTTACCATCCCCCGGACAAAGCACATCGATGTGAATGAATATCACTTTGTTCACGAAAAGATTGCAGAATGACACATATCAATGAGATCTCGACAAAAAAACATGATCGCCGATCTTTTGACGAAAGGGATACCGAAAGAAAACCACAAGATTCATTGTTTTAGCATGAATCTTATTTCTGGTGGAAGTGTGGGAGTTAGAAATAATGTTGACTAATTAATTTTTGTACTGACAGTTGACAATAAATGCTGGTCGCTCGTATGTATGGGTTGTATACGGACGATTCCTATGTTTAACACATGCTGCCGGCTACATAGACATTTATCGAATTGAAATTTAAACAACGATGTAAAGTTGGATTGTACACTTTCTTCAGCGGAAAGCACGTCCTATATAGATGTCCTACCGAACGGGCTGATTAGATGTATTATATATTGAAATATTTTTAATTATAGCACTTTCGGTATACGTATAGATCGATGCCTTTCTTATTTTAAATAGAATGGTACAATTTTATCAATCTAGGGAATTTATGGCATCATCTGGTCAGTTTCCTATTCCTAAGCTCAATCGTGTTTGAGGTCGGTATTTAGAAGTTTATTGAATTTTTGACTTTTAATATGTTAGACATTTAATTGTTCTACTAATGTAAGTATGCAGCGCTATAGCAATAATCATTAAGTTGCATACAGGGTGTTCATATACACTTCTCCAATTTAGATACGTTTAAACTAACAAAACTTTACAGTTAAAATTGAACATAGTAGTTTTTATTACAATAGTAGACGCGTAAAATTCTGCACCGACTGGTATTAGATTTTGATATACCTATTCTTGATAATTCTTGAAAAATTAAAATTTATTGAAAAAATTGGTTAAATATATTAAACCTCCTAGTGTCAAGCAAGTAAAACTATATTTTTCCTATAAAACACTTTGTATATTATTTTTTAGAATAAATCTCTATCTATTTTTGAATTATTGAGCTTATCCACTCGAGATTTTATCGCTCTGTAGTTATTAGTAAGCTATATTTAATTCCGAAGAATTTTTATTAACCGTAAATATTAGCCAGAGGTAATTATAATATTTGAACAGATTTACCTGTTAATATTTACATCTTTTTGTTAAATAGTTTGAAAATTAAACAGAACTCTTAAATAAAGAAAGGAGGTATTAAGGTATTAATGCCATATATTTGCGATATCCGACATTTTCAAGAAGTTCGAAAAGAAAAATTTGTTCCTAATTTGTTTTTATTCATTTTCTTTCCTTGATTCTGTATTGTTCAAGAAGTAGTTTACTAAGTGGCCATTGTTTGAAATATTGTGGCTGCATTTAGAACACCTCCTTCAATAATATTGTAATTTATTTTTGTGAAAGTCTGAAATGGAGTAAGAAATATTTAAAATTATCATTTAATCGTAAATTACACAAAAGCGAAGATAGAGTGGAGATCATCTTAGCGAATTAAACCCCTCTTATATGTTTCATCGATAGACAATCGAAGTTCGTAATGCGAATGTTCTAGAACATTCAGGAAGGACATAGACTGCTCTAGAACCAGAGGCGCAAAATGCGAACGAGAACAAGTCAGTTCTATAGGATAACTCTAGTGGGAAAACCTAAGATAAGTGACAGTACTATGCGGACTAAATAAACGCTGCAAATGAGTAGCGAATGTAAATTAGTAGTATGTAAGTGAATTTAGTTCATTAAATATTTTAGTAGTGTACGGGTTAATTATTATTAGTTTCTATATCAGTGTTATTTTATTTCAATTGGACGTTGGTGTAAAAATGAGTAAGTACTTTTTATGTAATATCTCACCTGTGTCGCCTATTTAAACCTCAAAACTCCTACAGACCAATACAAACACTTATTCTTATATTTCTTTACCACTGTATCCCAGTATTTTTTACTTGTTTTCTAATTTTAATTGTAGATTTCTGTAAGAATACGAATTCGTTAAGGACTTCTTAATATCGTAAACCATGATTATTGAAATATCTAACACACAAAGTAATAGATTCTTATTACCGTGGATGCATGAAGAAAGCATAGGAAAGAACAACTGAAAAATGTTTATATGATTGTCTAGGAGCACTAAGAAAGTTTTCGGTCCAGTTTAAGAAGTTTCTGGATTTTCTTAATATTTGACGCTACTAGATGCTGAAAAGGGTATTGCAGATATGATACATGTAATTTATTCAAGAAAAGTCATTTCCATATTTTGTAATTTCTTCCTTTTTGCTACTTTACAATTGAGAAAATATTCACTGCTGTAGAATGCATAACATTCAAGTCATTATAGATGATATCAATCGTAAATAACAGCATGCGATGGAACAGGAAACCTGATACAACTGTTTGTACCAGGGACTAAAACGGAGAACGTGAAAAATTTATTACGTCTCTGTGCATCCTTCATAATCATAATACATGTCGGAGCTAAGCGCAGACACGATCCGTTTCCTCGCGCGCAAGTGTTCTCAATTGGCTTACCCTAATAGAAATGTAGTTTGTCTTCCGCGGACGGGAAAAAGAGATGCGGAGAAGAACGAAGAACATTTATTAAGTCCTCGGGTTTCATTTATCAATCTGCCGCGTGTTAGTTCATTTTAATAATACACGCCACCGCTGGCTGGCACATGCTGGGTGGCAAATTGACGTCACACAAATATGTCAATCACATGTGACAGTTACGGATACAGTTATTGAGAAAATTTATATTCACCAAATGTATACGCGTCAGATTTGTGGCGAAATTCCTTTCCCGACGCGTTTCACGGTTGAGCTTGAGTAATAGCGCCAGAATGAATTATAGACTCGACGGAGCAGCAAATTATTTTAAACTGTGAAGTAATAGGTGCTATAAATTCACGTAATTTGGAAACAACAAATTGCCGATTAAAACCGCTAATTTATTCCGATTTAATAAACAGAAACTAATTGTGAAAGAAAGATCTGCTCGGGAGTATCTCAGAAAATAGCTGCTAGAAGGAAGCATAATAAACCTTGATTGGATTTATTTTTAATTAAGTACAGATTCTTCTCGTAAGAATTCGAAAGCTTCTACGCTACAACTCCTGATATCCAAACATCGGGAACGTTCCATTAAATTTTCCATTGTACATTAATAAATTCTATACCCTTTTTCAAATAGGTAAACACATAAATTTTCCTGGCGTTACATTTTCTTCAGTGGAAGTACCCATTCAGTAAGCATTTCAATAATTCTCAGTATTAGAAATATCAGAGCAAATGCATAATTACAAAGAGGAAATCGGTGTTTCATCTGCAGATAGCAATAAATTTGTTCAACAAACACCGCGAATATAAAGACGAAAAATGCATATTGCTGTTGCTTATCCAAGAAAATGAAAGAAGTTATTCCTCATATTGAATTAATCATAATTAATTGTTAAGCATGCCTTAATAATTTTTTCAGGCGACCAATTTATTTAATTTCCTTATTCGCTGAGTCCTACATTTTTTTTTGTACTTTAGCAAGACTATAGCCGGCCAAGCTAGTGATATCACTTGCATAGATTTGACTAATATATAATTTTTTTGAAGAAACTTTATATATAATATTGAATCCTAGAAAGTTTTAACTTTGTAATCTTTATAGTTTTCAAGCAAGTAACTGTTAGGAAGAAAAACAAAAAAGAATCTTCTTCGTTATCTATTTCATGTATTCTTTTGAATTCGTAGTATATTGTAGTAGTTGTCGATGGTCATTACCTGTAATAAAAATCTAAAAATGTCTTTTTACGTATATTTTCCTTTTGGGGGCACACAGTTTTTACACCAAATATGGTTACGGCATACCCAAACAACATATACAAATTGCAACTCAACGCAGGGGGCATAACATAATAAAATAAAAAGATATTAGCTAATTGTCCACCAGCGCAACATACAAAAAACAATATATTAAAGCACCTATTAATATTTTTGCCTTACTTGAATCAGGTCAAAGAGCACATTAAAATATACGAGGTCAATTATAGTTATCACAATAGCTTACTTCGACAATGAGAAGTTTAATAATTATAAAAAAAAAAATGTTAATGATTTGAATTTTATAAAGGTGATACAATTTCAGTTGTCTAACTTTTATTTAAGAAAAAACCCACAAAATGTAACATTATTTTACTTTTTCTTTTATTAATCGTATATTTTGTTTTATTGTTTAATTAAGGTAAAGTCAGGTAAGTGCGTAACCGGGGCAAGTGTGTAGTTTATTTATATTTATTTTTAAAATTGAAATACGGACGTCCTCTTGTTATAATACTAATGTACTAAACCTCATACTAGTTTTACAAAGAAAAATTCGCATTCTCCTAACGTGTATAACTTGAATATCTTGTGAATATATCATATCTTATTAACAGGCACAGTTTAGTATTACAACTCTTGGCCGAACTAAAGCGATAATGCTATTAATATATGAAAATTCGGAACGATTACACACTTGCCCCATTTTGCTGGGTAAGTGTGTAGTATTGACAGTGTTTAAAATTTCTTTTTTTTCTAGTAAACCGTTGATAATTATAAAAGGTGTATCTATTGAAGACTTACAACTGGGCATATATTACGTACTTCTATGTGTAAAATTTATCAAAATGTCTTATTATGTGAACAGTGATGCAATTTTTACTACCCACTTACCTGACTTTACCTTATAGAAAACTACGTCACTCAAACGCTTGCTTCTGGACACTGTAACAGTTAATTCCCTCGGGATAATTTTCGATGATTTACATGTTTGTTGGCGTTGACTCCACTCTTCAAAAAAGAGTATTCCAACAGTGTTAAATCTTATGATCTTGGTGGCCAGATTTTTAAGAAGTTTTTCTTTCCTTGATTCTGTTTTGCTCAAGAACTATTTTACTTAGTGATCATTGTTTGAAATATTGTGGCTGCATTTAGAACACTTCTTTCAATATTCTTTTGTATTTTATTTTTCTGAAAATGAGTAAGAACTATTTAAAATTACCACTTATTTTTTTTCTAAATTACACAAAGGCCTATAAAAATTTTCTTTAAAGTCAACTTGCAACAACCAAGTACAATCAATTCGTTATAAAAATCTGGACATTTATAAAAACAAACACCTTTCAATGAATTTAGATCTAGAACCACTTTTCAATATTAAAAGTATAAACTACGCAGTAGATGGCGCTACCTGTATAGAGCGGAGTTCATCTAGAGAATTAAACCGCTCATAGAGGGCATTGTTGTATGCTTTACCAATACACAATCGAAGTTCCTAGTGCCAAATATTGTACCAGTATAGATGTGGCCAAAGGATATTCCACTGGCGTATTATAGATGGCACCACAAGTATTCTCTTATAGAATCTATTGGCACTACAAATGCACAACAATAGAAAAAGTTGATGGTGTCATCTATAATACGCCAGTGGAACATTTCTTGCACCATATGTATACTGGTATAACATTTGCTAGTGCGAATGTTCTAGAACATTCAGGAAACACATAAACCATTCTAAAACTAGACGCATAAAATATAAACATGCCTGTGAACAACAACAGCTCAGCTCTATCGGATAACTCTATTGAGGAAAGCTAAGATAAGTGATATCATGAGTCACATTATTTTATTTTTTCTTATTATTAACCGTATATTTGGTTTTATTCATTAATTAGGCACAATTATGTTACTCAAATGTCCGCGTTTGGACACTTCGTAACAGTTAATTCTTTCGAGATAATTTTCAATGATTTATAGGTTTGTTAGCATTGACTCCACTTTTCAAAAAAAAAAGTAATCCAATGGTATTAACTCTGATGATCTTGGTGGCCAGCTTCCACCGTGAAATAATGCGACCTCTAAACTTTTCGCGCAAAGCATCTAACGTTGTATGCGATGTGTTGTAGTTTGCATGGTCTTGTTGGAACCAGTGGCGGCTCGTGACAATATTGAGTGGCGGGATCAATCTCGAGCACACTAACTAAAATGATACCGACACAAAAAGTTCAATGTAGGCAAATTTAGAAGAAATTTTAAAATGATGATTAGATTAAGTTCTTATCGGGAATACTTATCTACTTACATACTAACGTGTTTCCTTCGGAAATGCATACAGTATGGATTAAAGCGACCGAATTATGAAGTTCATTACGTATCTGGTCTACTATAGGGGAGGAGCCACTCGACAATAAGCTTTTGGCGCAGCGGATAGCGAAACAATTCACGCCCTTTCAAAATAAATCGTGTCGGATGCACGTGAACAAGAGAAGTATAATTTATGTCTGCATTTGAAACAACACGTACACATATTTAGGAATTCATTTATAATAAATTATTTAATCGGATTATTCTAAAAACGGATTATATTTTTTTTATTGGAATACGGTTATCACTATTCGCTGATATTAAAATTAGCGAGACGTCTAGTTAATAATATTGGAAAATTCCCTGATGCGGGAATATGACCTCACGTTTTATTACAAATGCAGGAAGCACCTGCAGAAATAAACTAAAAAAGAATTCTACGCATTACTTATTAAGATAGATAAAAAATAAAGAAAGTGTAAATAAACCAAAATATAACTCTAACACAACTAAACTTAATAATCTTTCTTAAATCTTGGAAAAGAGTCTTGAAATTAAATTAATCTGTAGTTCTAATTCGTCGATATCGTTAGGGCGGACAATATTTTTATTTTTACTCGAAAGGACCGCCCCGGTTTTTTCGAATGCCTTTACCGCTCGTGTTATGGTAGTCACGCTGGGAATTAGTCTTTCAGGAAATTTCACGGTGAATAAGTCCCGTGTCTCAGCCGCAGAATTCTCGGCATAATACAATTTAACTATAAAAACTTTCTCCTCGATTGTATAATAATCCATTTTGCATTAATACCTACCGCCTTCTGACTGCAACTGAACTAACCTACAGCGTATGAATACATCCCTCCCACCATTGCATTTTATTATGCCAAAAGTGGAAGGGAATCCTGGCAGTCGCACATACATATCTCCCTCCTACAGGCATCCTTTTTTGTTACCTATATTTCTCACATTGTTTGCGTCTAACATACGGACTTTTCTATGATTGGCTCGCTTACAACCACACAGTATATTTAGTTTCTAACTGCATACACACCAGCCACTTGTTTAGATTCCCCCACCTAACTAACGCAGAACTATCCAGGTGTTTTTGCGATTTTATATCGACGAAAACACAGCACGACACAGAGCACATGAGTTATTTAACCGTAGATCGTCGAGTAAAATATAATGGATATTCTATGCGTAAGCGGACGTATTTCTTAAAAAGAATGGAAATGGAATTTCTTTATTTGTTTACTTACGCAAATGGTTTGTTTTTTACTTATATACTATCTGTTTCAAGCTATAATATTATATATATTGTCGTTTAAACCCGGTAGACAGTATGCAACACTGCACTATATCTTGAAATATATTATAAAACACTATTATAATGACTTTTCAGGAACAACTCCCTTATTATATTTACTTCATTTCTATAATTTTTACCGTAAGAAAGATATGAATGAAGTTCATTTTGAAATACTGTAGTTATTAATTTGCCCGCGGTGTCATCTTAGAATAATACTACACTTTATTACTATAATTAATAAATCTATGGTGGGTGGGAAAACAGTACAAGTCGCAAATTTACATTTTCAGAAACTGCACTTTAAAAAGCAATTTTTTTTTGGCTTTCATTGATGTGGTTTCATTGCTTTAGTATACATCTGTATTACAATATTTTATGAATATATTTGACATAAACTAAATAGTCCTTAATTTTTGACTTCTACTGTTTTTCCCACCCACCATAGAAATATTAAATATCCTTAAACATAATTTTTATTGCGAAGTCCACATGCGATGGCCATCTACATATGTTTCTACTTTCAATAGTCGATCTTCGACGGTCGTCTGACTCACATACTTGCCTACCATGATAGTGGGAAACCCTTCCCCCACAGTGCCGAGCACTGACGTATACTGATGACGCATGACTCGATCAACCAGCGGCCAGCGGGCCAGATATAAGCTCCACTTCAATATAATGTTTGCCTAAGTTCCACACCCCGTCTTCCGCTAGCTCCGTGCGGAGACCTACAAACCGCCTGAAATCGGAGCCGATCTGGATGTGGCTTCCCGCTCGCCGCATGTCTACATAAATAAATACAAAGCATGTTTCATCGCATGAAATCATGGGAATCGCAAAGTGCGTTCTGTACTTAAATGTATGTGGATATACGTGAATTGATCGGTATTTTTACAGAAAATATTTTTTTTAATGATTAATTTGTGATATGCAATGGTGGGGCCATGGTCCCGTGGCCCTTTAACAGAGGCCGCCACTGGTTGGAACAATATACAGCCCACCATTGACTGTTACTGTTTGAATTTCCTTGTTTATTTCTTGAGGACACGATTTCGCCCTCTGATCATAATGCGCACCACACCCTTACTCTTTGGGCATGCAATGGTATCTCGTGCATCACGTGAGGATTTTCCTCATCTCATATGTGGCAACTTTGTTTATTAACATACTTGGAAAATTTGAAATATGCCTGCAAATCCGTATGCAAAATGCCCCAAAGAGAGCCATAGGAAGGGTCCAACGAATCGATAGTTTTTGATCTTCTGTCACACTATCATTCACAACAGTAATACTCTCGACGTGCATGGCGTTAACGCGTTGAGCAATAATTAAGCGAACTACTATTTCTTAAGTGGGTTCTTATAAACCATTCTCGGATGCATAAAACACGCAACATTAATGAAAATTGTCTAATTTACAATGCAGCCAATATAGAAATTTCGAATTCTGTATTTTTACATAAAATATATTCTTTTATTTTCCGTTATATTCTCTGTATCGAGTCACAATTTGCACATGTTATTGCCACACATGGTAGGTCACTATAAAAAAAAAAAAACACCATTAAATTTACATTTTTTGCTTACTTGGCGGATCTCTGGAATGGTCAAAAACTGTAGAAAACAATCCACGGTTAGCGGAAATATTTTTTTTTATTTTCCTTCTTTACGAAAATTAGAAACATTGCAAAGTTAAAACTTGCCGAGATTTAATACTATATATAAAGCTAAAGAAGAAATAGCCAAACCTATGTATGGGCCGATTTTACTAACTTATTTTATAGAAAGAGGCTATATATAGCCTCTGGTTATTTTTTTCTTTACTGTGCTCGGATTTTCAGTTATTCCTTCTTCAGAAATATTCTCCGCATATTCTTTTGGATTGTCTGTTGAGAAACGAAAAGGTTTTTGTAAAGAACTCGCTTGTAAAGAGCACTAATTTGAATTTAATGACCTTGTAGGTTAACATATACTATTATTTGTCTATTTGCTATTGCTTCAAGCACCTATTCATCCTTCTTTCTGGCATACTTAGATGCGTCGCCTTAGAGAAGAACACATGTAAATGAAATGTAGTTAGCCGAAATTTATTCAGAATAAGGGCATAAATAACGGGATTATTCTTCTTTAATAATTTTTTTTACCTTATTATAGTCATAACCAGTGAGGGTGTTTGTTTATGTTTTTGTGCATGCATCTGATTATTTATGGAATAAAGTAAATTGGAATCGGGTTGGATCAATTTAAAAAATACCTTCATTTTATACAGCTACTTTATTCCAGATAGATATATAAACCGTGCTTTCTTATAACATACTTACCGGAAGGAGATCGGTGGAGGAAGGCCCATATTTTATTCAAACGGTTAGTTTATTTTTTAGCCTTGCCTGGAAGGAAAAGGAAATATGTTCAGGTGTTCCTTGCAATGAGTATTGATTCATCTTTTGTTTTTCCATTTGTCACACTCTTTATATGATGCATTATAAACTCCTGACTTTTCTGGGATGTCTACTTGAACTTTAAGGTTTTCTAAAATACTTAGAAGGCTTGAAGTAGGAGCATTTTTGAGGTGAGTCTGGAGCGAATATTTAGGCCCTGTTATGAAGCCCGGATAAAACGGCAATGTAACATATTTCTTATTCCTTGTGTTATTAATACCTAATTACGTAATTACATTACCAATTTATTATTACCTTGTAGTTGAGTGTAGACTTCATGACCGTAATCCATTGTAAATAAGGTAAAGTCAGGTAAGTGTGTAGCAAAAATTGCATAGTGCGAAGAAAATGTAACACTGTTCACATAATAAGACATTTTAATAAATTTTACACATAGAAGTACGTAATATATGCCCAGTAGTAAGCCTTCAATAGATACGCCTTTTATAATTATCAATAGTTTACTAGAAAAAAAAAAGAAATTCTAAACACTGTCAATACTACACACTTATCCAGCAAAATGGGGCAAGTGTGTAATCGTTCCGCATTTTATATATTAATAGCATTATCCTTTAGTTCGGCCAAGAGTGTAATACTAAACTGATGCCTGTTTAATAATATGATATATTCACAAGATATTCAAGTTATTACATGTTAGGAGATGCGAACTTCTATTTGTGAAACTAGTATGAAGTTTAGTACTTTAGTATTATAACAAGAGGACGTCCGTATTTCAATTTTAAAAATAAATATAGCCAAACTACACACTTGCCCCGGTTACACACTTACCTGACTTTACCCTATGTCTTTGAGGTGTTGCCGCACTTTCTTCCCTTATTTAATTTAATTTCTTTCCTTGAAATGCCGGTCAGGTTAGAGAAATGAACAAGTTTTTTTACGAACACATTTAATTTTTCCTGCTACGTTTTAAGAAAAGAAATTCAAACCGCCAGGGTGAACACAAAAGAAGAAAATAAAGAAGAAGTGTGATTACTTGAAAATGTTGTCAACAAGCAACGAAACGTAGCAGGACGAATTAAAATGCATTCGTAAAGAAACTTGTTCGTTTCTCTAACCTGATCGACAGCCCAAGGAAAGAAATTAAATTAAATAAGATAAGAGAAGGAAAAAACGAGAAAGTTAACTATATCATTAATTATCATTAATGATTGTGTCTTTTAAGTGTCTGTGATCATTTTTGACAACAGATTTTCAATAGAATTACATAAGAATCTTGAGATAAAAGGGTATTAATACGATCAAAGTAATCTTCTTTATCTCACAAGTTTTGCATTTAGACTTCATATAATGAATAGTTACTTGTATCACTAGGCCAGAAACTACAGTTTGCAGTGTTCGTGCTTGTGGGCCTCGGCTACCGCCTCGTCCCACAAACCCGTACTCATACTCGCAAAAGAGTTTCTGGCCGTACGATACACAATGGTTTTTTGGGCCGACAATTCTTAATTTTGAATTGAAAATAAAAAAGAAATTTTGACACTAGGGAGTTGACAGTACAAGTTGGCACACATGTCACATACCTTAGTATTTTGACGTTTCCGAGAATAAATCTTTTTCTGTAATTTTCCTTCTAGTTTAATATCTATTTATCAATAATAAGTGCAATGAAGACACCAGTTCATCTTAGCATGGTTGAACAGTAGCTTAATGACAATATATTATGCATCTGTCATGTGAATCTAGTGTGACCAACCTTTAGTGACATTTTTGCCTGCCTAAGTACTGCAAAATGAGTGTTTCTGGACGGAGGCGGCAGGCTTTTGTGTTTAAGTCCTTCAGTAACGTTGTAATGTTACACACTTTAACACTTTTTGAACTCCTTTGACGTCCAAATGTTTTTGGTGTTACAGTAAAAGGAGGTAGCAATTTTTACTTCAAAAGGTGTTGGACTGGAATCGGTAAATTTTTCCATTGTATTGTTGTGTGACTTAACTCTTTTTTCTCTCCTTGCTTAATTTAGGATGATTTCCTTGTCTTGTGGAATTATAAATGTCTTGCATTTACCTCTTTCCCGGCAAATTGTTTTACGTCCACTTTTGCACTTATCTTAAAATGTAATTTATTATCTAAAAGAAGTTAACAGCAGCACCAGATTTGATTAAAAGCAACAATTTTGAATGCAATGCTTTATCAAATTCTTAACACCAATCCCACGGATAGCACCTTTTTCGAAAAATTTTATGTGTGTAATTTCTTTGCGTGTGACATTGGGAATATGACGCTGTTCATTTTCGTCAAATAAGAGTTTTACAAGCGGCTCTAAAAAAGTTTTTAATGTGGTCATCAAATATACCTATCGCCGCTTCTATACCGGCTATAATTTCTTGAACAACGGATTTATTAAATTTTAGATTGCATTTTAATCTTTTATTTTGACACATTAATTTCATCCTTGTTATTCATTATTCATTCTCAACAAGTTTTCTGGCTTCTTTACGTAAGCTTTTAAAAGGTACTAATTTCTATAACTTTTTCATATGAACTGTGAGTTTTAGTTAATTACTCATCTATTCTATTCAAGTAGTTCATTCACTCAGAGAATTCGAAATTACGAAGACCCTTGCCTATTTTTTTAAATGTAATTTGTAAACTTCTAAGTTTAATCGACTGTCTCCAAAATACTGATATTTAATTTTTGACTTTAACGTATATTTTTTAGTAGAAAAAATCGCCCTACTCGCTGAATTTAAAGAATTTCAACACATTTATATACAAAATTTCTGAAAGGCTGTAGCTGTGTTCTGCTCTGGACATCAATTATTTTCGCTTCCTCCTTTCGTTAAGTGTTAATAACATTTCTGTGAAACTTCATCCCTTTATGCTAATGAAAGCTTTATAAAGGCATCGGCTTTAGAAGAACGAAACTTTTGAATTTGAACGATCCTTGGTAACTTGTATGAGAATTTAACAGCTATTGAGTTTAAGGTTATTTAAAGGTAGATAGTATAAAAATCCTGCTTCGTACTTGACTTGGTGTAATCATGACATCAGTGGCGGCTCGTGACAATATTGAGTGGTGAGGCCGATCTCTGGCCAACTCTCCCCTCTCCCTCCCCGTTTTATTAATTTTACAAAGTTTCTAATCGATTTAGCTCAGCTTGCAGTAATTTACTACCGCGTTTACTGCTAACTAAAGTAATACCGACACAAAAAAAAACTAATGTAGACAAAAGGAGCATTTTAAAATGAAAAATAAGTTAAGTTCTTATCGAGAATACTCATCTACCTAAATATAAATACTAACGTATTTCGTTTCGATTTGCATACGATAAGTCTTTAAACTACACGTACATGGGCCACTTGTTTACATCCTCCCCTCTCTCCCCCCCCCCTAACTAAGGCAAAACTATTCAGGTGTTTTTGTGATTTCATATCGACAAAAACATAACACAACACAGAGCGCATGAGTTATTTAAGCGAAGATCGTCGAGTAAAATATAATGGATATTCTAAGCATAAGCGGACGTATTTCTTACAAAGAATGAGAAACACAATTTGTATTTTCTTTGTTTGTTTACCTAAGCAAATGCCTTGTTTTGTTTTTCCTTACAACATTATTATGATGTATTTTTTAGGAATAATTCCTTATTATATTTATTATTTCATTTTGATAATTGTTTACTAAGAAAGATATGAATGGTAGTTCATTTTGATTTGAAATACTATAGTTATTAATTTGCGATGTCATTCTAGAATATTAATACACTTTATTACTATAATTAATAAATATTAAATGTTCTTAAACCCAATTTTTATTGCGGGGAAGTGTCTAAACCGAAGTTCGAATACATGTTTCTACTTTTAATAGCCGATCCTCGACGGCCATTTAACTCACACGCTTGCCTACCTTGGTAAACCGTTCTACCAGTGTCGAGCACTGACGTATATTAATGACGCGTGATTCGATCAACCAGCGGGTAGCGGGCCAAGATACGGCTGACCCCACTTCAAGGTAATTTTTTGCGTATAGTGCGACCCCTTCTATCGCTAACTCCGTGCGGAGACCTACAAACGTCCGAAATCAGTGCCAATCTAGACGTGGCCCCAGTTCGTCGCTTGTCTGTATAAATAACTACAAAGAGCGTTTCGTCGCATCAACTCATGGGAAACGCAACGTTTGTTCTATACTTAAATGTGTGGGGGTGTGTGTACGTGTATTTATCGGTATTTTTACAAAAAATAAAAGCTTTTTAATGACTAATTTGTGATTTACAATGGTGGGCCCATGGCTCTATAGCTCTTTAGGAGGAGCCGCTCTTGCAATTAATCAAATTTTACTCTGTTTAACAATATTATTACGTTAAATACAGTCAAAACAGCAAATTTTGTTAATTGAACAAAAACACTTTTGTTATCATTGTATGGTTAGATTAAATGAACATTTTAAGTTAGAACAAATAAATATTGTTTGTTATTTTGATACAACTGTTTGTTGTGTTAAATTACAAGATTTCATTCATTCATTCATTCAAGTTAGGGAGGGCACTTGATGTGCGGGCACTTGAGCTAGGTGCTCATTGCACAATCCCTATTGATTCTCCTTCGAGGGCTCCAATAGATCTCTCCCGAAACTTGTTTCCTCCTGCAGTTCGTATCTTCTACACCACGGTTCGCTTACACGGCCTGTGTTGTATAAATGCTTTTTCAGAGGATAGTGTGCAGTTAGCAACCCAGTAATGGTTTTAACTCCTTTCTTACTTCAGCGTTTTGGTATGGAGTTGACCTTCAGTCGACCTCCATTTCTTTGTACTTTCTTTATCCAACCAGGTCCAAGTCTCCCTTCTTGCGGAATCCTTAGTAATCCCACATACGGGCTCTGGACCCATGAAGTGTCTCTTAGAGCCCTCCTTGGCTAGTTCATCGGCTATTACGTTGCCCTTTATGTCCTCATGTCCCGGCACCCAAATCAGAGACACCGTGTTGTCTCGTGCCAGTGCATTGAGGGATAGTTTGAAGTCTGTAACTATTTTTGACCTAGTTACGGGGTTTGAGACTGCCTTAATGACAGCCTGGCTGTCAGTCATTATATTAATTTTCCTCTTCATGTAGCCCCCTTCTGCAATCATTTCTGCACAGACTGCAAGGGCGAATACCTCTGCCTGAAAGACCGTTGTATGTTTCCCTAGGCTTATGGATATCCTTTGATTAGGACTGGGCCCACAAATACCGGCTCCTGTCCCCTGGCTGGATTTGGATCCATCCATGTACCAGTTTTCGTTTGCAGTGATCTCACTACGTGCCTGGTCTCTGTTCGGTATGGAAATTTTCACCTTTTCAGTGAAGATAATTTCGGATGCCATGCTGTCCGTGGGCATTTGTAGCAATGGCCCGTCCGAAACGTGCCCGTAGTATAAGTGTGCCTCCCACCCGAAGTTGGGATGCTACAGGTTGTTGGCTTTCAGTTTAAGATAGCATTCATTGCCTCCGCTCTCACATAGAGTTCCAGCGGAGGGAGGCCCACAATGGTCTCCAAGAGGCGGCTCCTGTATGTTAGTTGCACAGTGATACCCGAATGCCTGTCTCTGGGCAGCGGTTAGCAGCTTCGCTGCGGAGGACACTTCTGTCCTCCTCCACCAGACTACTGCCCCGTATGTTATCGCTGGTCTTATCACGGCAGTATATAGCCAGTGGATCCTTGGCTTTAATCCCCAGGTTTTGCCAGCAACCCTCCTGCAGCGTCAGAATAGTTGCGTGGCCCTGATCGTTGTTTTAACTAAGTGATTATATCTGAATCTGGCAGGAGTTACAATTAACCAAGATACTTTACTTCCATGGTTAATTGTAACTCCTGCCCAAACAGTCTAATGCCGCCTAGGTCATTGAGTTTTCTTATGTTGGTAAAGGCAACCAACTTTGTTTTTTGTGGATTAACTGAGAGTCCTTGTGAAAGGCACCATTCCTCCACCATTCGCAGTGCATTACGCATGATGCCCGCCACCACGCCTGGGAACTTCCTCCTAGCTACGATGACAATGTCATCAGCGTACCCCTGCGTCCATATCCCTCCTATAATTACATGATTATGTTAAGCCATAATTAGAAGCGTTTTTTAATTAATTATAATACATTGTTACAGTAAACTAAAGAAAGTGCCATTCATTTTGGTTTGTAAAGAATGTGATCCAGATGTCATGGGCATACATAAGATGTGTACAAAAATATCTGTAACACGGAATGTTAAATACACATCTTGGCCAATATCTCTTTGCAACGCGATCAGTTGTCCCTCGCATTAGTGGTTCATCGCAGGAATGGGGCCACTGTGGTAGAGGAGTTGCTGTTAATGATCACTACTTCTAAAAGACGGTGGTGGTAAATCTACCGGATTAATCTTTACGACAATTTTTGTAATACATATTGAACATATTTGCTATTCTTTTGATAAAAAGTTTTGCTATAATTAATTTATTAGATCCGTGTAGTTGTTTAAAGGTAAGGGCTAGGTTTAGGAAAGAGATAGTTTCAACACCATACTTACATTAAGTTAATTGCAGTTTTGGTTAGCCGAATCTTTATTTGTTTAGCAGCGTGCTTATTACCCAAATAAATTCCCTAGGGCGAATTCATGAAACAAACAATTGATTTCCTTCACTGCGTTTTTCTTACTAGATCAACTATAATTTTGATTAATTCAGCAATCTTTTGTTAATGAAACCCCTAACAACTGTCGTTCACTCAATGTAGAAGGCTTTTTTTTATTCCCTAGCTTTATAATTTTGGAAGGAACTATTTCTATTTTTACTAAAGGCACGTTTGCATCAATAATACCACATGTCGAGGTTTTCGAAAATAACACTTGTAGGAGTCGACATTCTCGTTAACCATACAAAGAAATAGCAGTATCTGTGCGCTTCAATTCCCCGAGGCACTCATATTAAAATCCGTGCGACTCTCAAATATCAGAATAATGCTGTTGTTAAAGATCTTTTCTTTGTTTTAGGACAATGCGGAAACCCATTGGGCATGGAATCTGGTGGTATAAAAGATTCAGCTATAACAGCGAGTTCCGCCTACGATTCAGGAAGTGTCGGACCGCAACATGGAAGGTAAACCCTGTTAGAACGTATACATGGAGAGAACCAATAAATAATTCTTGTGAAATATATCACATGTGTTCGTGCAGATTATTTTCTTTATACATATGTATAATACATTTTCCTTATAGCTATTTATGTTGTGACTACTACTTTGATTATTTATTTATAAAGAATATATTTGTACCCCTGATTTGCACTGTGCGCGCTTTTTTCCATCAGTATAAACAAACGGGTACTAATTCGTTCGCGATTTTCATTAACCCTATACCTTCCCACTTCTTTACCTGTTCTGAAAAAATAATTAAGCCCTTATTTCGCGCTATCTTGTAAAGTGGAAAACGGGTTCCCAGAACGTTGCTATGATATATTTAATTAAAAAAAATACTCTACGAACCCCTCCATGGTAGGCCGTATAACGAGAATTTGAATTTAAAATGGTCTCATCATGTTCTTTCATCAAGAAAGGTACACATGGGGGACGTTCTTTCGTCTACATTATAATATCTAATTCAATTAATCTACTCGGTCGTGGGCACGAATATTTTGCGTCCATTTTTCGAGGACCATTTCAAAATTAAGGATCTGAGAGTTAAACACAGAGACGTTGACTAAATATTTACTGAAAAGTGCATTTGGAATTACTCTTGTCCATAGTATTAAAACTTGTAGAGCTGTTCATATCAAACGAAAAGCTACATTGCGAAGCAAAATGATTCGAGCTTATTTTGTATTTATTTTCACGGTCTCTAGTAGGATCTAACAATAATCTCCATCGCCTTATTGTATTAATCAGTTAAGCTAATGTGGAAAAACAAACACTAAGAGTTCTGCATGTTTAACGCATGCAGAATAGAAAGTTAATTAAAACTAACAAATTAAAAATAGTGCACTAAGGAATTAAGTTGAATAACTGAATTATTTTAATAATAACTTGCCAATATACCTCCTTATTTGTTTCTCAATAAAATGTTACGTTATATTTCTTATTTTGGCCGAGTGCATTACTCGACCCTGCTACAACAGAATCCTCTAGATAAGTGTCATGAACGAGGTTAAGCACTTACAGAAAATCAACCATAGCCTGAAAAATCAGACTCAGGGACGCGTAGGGAAATATGAGGGTAGGTGAACTACTCAGGTAGTTAAGACTCTTCACTGGACATTACCAAATCGCAAACGTTAGTTATACGGAAACCCACATGCACGTTAGCGCATGTAAACTCTTTAATGTTTTATATACAAGTTTTACTAGGAGGAAATACTTATATAACTCGTAAATGGTGCCAGAGGAAAAAAGTTTACATAAATTGTTGTAAGATTATGGTTTTTCTATAAAGTAAGATTATCAGCACCACTGTTGCCAGGGCAATTTTTTTTTAATTCCTTAGACATTTGCAGAAAATTTCCCTAAATTTCTCTAAACATTTTAAACAATTTCTCTAATAATCTCAACTCACTAGAGCATACAGCATGCTCTACTGAGTTGAGATTATTTGAGATTTCTTGTAACAAGAATGTTACTAATATACTTATTTTAGTTTTATTGCTATCAACTGGTTATCTTTTGTCTCATACCCATAAAGAATGTTTAATAATTTGGGGTTTTATTTTATTACTATCAATAATCTTCTTTTGTGTATTGAATTAGCATGTGTTACATACATACAAAGTGGTATACATATACATTTAAATATACATATTTATTTTTTTGACATTTGCATAATTATCTATAAATTCGTAAATAGCCCCGCACTATAAAACAATATTTACAAATATATCTAAATATTTATATATAGGAATATATTATTATATATTATTACTCTGAAGGGATTTCTATATTAGCCATAATTATAAGAGTTTCTTATTACTATAAAATCCTCTTTTGTATATTTTATAAATGCCACGTATTATTTTCAAAAATGTAGTTTACAATACTTATTTTATTTTGCCTGTTTCCATTTAACGGAACAATATGTTTATTTATTTCTTGAACATCTGCATAATTGTCTAAATTTGTAGAACGGCCGCGCTTCGTAAACAATATTATCTGTAATATAATAAATACATGATTTTATCACTTCTAGAAATATGAATTCCAATCTTAATTATTTAACGTTACTTGTAAAAGTTTTTTTTTAAAAGGTCATCATTACTGCTCATAAAAAAACTGCTGATTATTTAATAAAAGTAACTAAATCATAATTCGGTATTAATTAGATGAGTTTGTAGGTATTAACATCAACACATATAAATTTGAAATGGTTTCAAATTAAAAACCACTCGCTATTTTACCCTTGCAATTAACAACTACTACACCAAATTTTGTAATTCCTGTATATCAAGTTTCCTGACATAATTCACAAAATTACAGTTTCTACATTAAGGGAATCCCCAGTATATACACTGGAAATATTGTGACCTAGGATAATTCCCTAGATTATAGCCTTATTTCGTGAAAATTCCTTTTTTCCTAGCAACAATATAATTTCTCTAGCTGTGGAAGAGTGGAGCAGACAGAATCACTGGGGTGACAAGGTCCACCCATGACATGCATACGCAACCGTGCCATCTAGGCGCGGCACCTCAAAACTTGTAGAAACTAACTAATGCACCGTGCAACAGAGTTAGATGGCGCAAAAGTGGCATTGTTTTTAGTTTAATTACACATTACATTATAGAGTAATCATAGTTCCGTAAGCGTTTACAAAAATTATTATTTTAACATATACGTAGAAAGTTAGTTATGTCAGCCAGTCCAGGCCGCCCAGGCCCGCCTATCAAGGTATTTGTACGTAGGCCCATGAGGTTCGCCGGTTTTCTTCCAAAAGTGTATTGGAAAATCGCTTTATTTTAAAACCTTGAATCAGAATTAGAAAATAAAATGAGATGAGATAAATAAGTTCCTATAACAAGATTTTTTTCAAATTCTTTGATAACTTTACAAAGTTTCAATAAAATACGAGACATTAAAATTTCCGACGTCACATATTAAATCAATATATATCAGCACTACTACTATTTAGGAAATAAGTGCAAAACTTTGTCAAAATAAATATATTTTTTGCATTAAAAAAATGTGTAATTTTCAGTCAACTGATAAAAGTAGTCAGATTTTATATACTTTTACTTTTATACTTAAAAAAAATGTTATCCTTGATTAGTTGAATTTATTAATTCATAGTATCCTACAATTTACTATCTGTGCCTTGCAAATTATAACTGTTATTTTGTATAATGTAAACAAACAATATTATTCATTAATTACAACGAAATTATTTAGTTTAAACTTGTAAAAGCACGGCATCAAGTTGACATTGATAAATATGTCCAGTGGTATAAATGGTCACAAATTATTTCGGTGCAATTTTATTATATGCATTCATCAATATACCAATCTACATAGATGTATTCTATTTCATCAACGTAAATGGTGTTGTATAACACAGTACTATGATTTATTAAGACTAAAAATTGTGGGCGACTCAACTATTTTCCTTACTCCTTTTCTATTAGGTACTAAATTATTATAAATGTTATTTAAATTACTTAAGTTGTTTTTCTCATTAACCGAATTTTTGTGGTTTTTTTATGTGCCACATTACTTTAAGTAGCCTTTTATAATACTTGTCCACATAACATTAATAATTTTTGATTCCTTAAGAAGTTATTATTTAACGCATCGGTATACATATTATTTGCATGCCTGGCCATGTAAGCCAAATGAGCCTTCATTAGAGCATTTGTTCTGGCTGTGAGTGTCAAGAACGTGTCCGTTGAACGAGTATCATGCGTGGGAACTATGAATTTGACTTCGGCTAAGATATTGGGTGCATCTATATTATTATTTATTAGTTTCAGCATGAATTTAGCGCTGGCTGACTCGCGTCGAGCGGAAAGACTTTAAAAACTATGCTCTTCAAGCAATTCTTGATAATCTGTACCACGCACATGATATATACCCGTTTTTTTAAATGATAAATATTTTAGGAAACGTCTTTGTATTTTTTCTACTTGCAAAATTTGATAGGTGTAGTACGGGTACCATATAATCGAGGATATTCGAGCTTTGTTCGAACTAATGAATAAAAAGCTTCTTCAGTGTTTCCAAGTTGTTAAGTTTTTGCAAGTTCTAATAATAAAACTCAGTGAACGGACGCAGATGTACAAACATGTAAAATATGATCAGAAAACTGAAGCCGTTGGTCGAATATAACCCTAGATCTTTCACCTGCGTAACCTTGGTATAGAGAACTGGTTCAATAAAGTAATAAAAATCAGCGGTTTCTTGGTCGTCGTATAAGTTACTACTGCACACTTATGAGTGCTGATCTTGATCTTTGTTTTTCTGACACCAGTTATTAATAACACACAGATCTCGCTGTAGATCTTCACACCCAGAGTAAGGTTTTGCCATGGTTTTCCTTACTCCGTGGCATTGATTTTATATAAGTATATTAATATATAATAGTGTCCTCGGCGAATGCTGGGAGATAACGAAAGTCGTTCCATGCGCATCTTAATAATAACTGATTAGGCTGACGGGATTTACAGTAGATTCGCGATTGTGAGGAAACTAATCACATTTCACATATCATCATTCTCAAAAGTAGTATTCATATGGTCGCGAGGCTACTGTATTATATTTTGTTATTAAGATCATAGGAAATATCTAGTTAGAGTAGGAACATTTCAATTGTTATGGAACCATATAGTACTTAGAATAGTTAGTCTCGTGTAGACCTTTTTTAGGTGGAGCACGAGTTGGATGATTTGTAATAATTTAGTTTTCATAAATAAAGTTAGATCTTCACAGTCGGTGATTGAAGAAAGTTGCCAAAAGATTTTAAGTCATCTGCATAAGCAAGAACACGGCTTTCAAGTACTAACAGCAGTCGTTAATTATAAAATTAACATTAGTGGGCCAAGGTTTGACCCTGAGGGACGCCCGAAGTTGCAGTATAGATATCGGACTGGTAACCGTTGTAGCAGACGTAGCATGACCTGTTATCAAGGTAAGATGCTATTAAATCAGTTGTATTCGACATAAATCCCATTCAGCTGAATTCTATGAATTTATTCCACCATAAAAACCTCCATTCCCAAATAAAAAATATTCCAATTAATAAATATAAATATTACTTGGTGAATTTTTTGAATTCTTTGCATCAGAACAAATTACAATTATCTGAGATATTTTACAAACCTTGTTTGAGATATTCGTACTTTTACTTAAATAAAGTATTGATATGATACTCTAAAATAGTAATACGTATTGATAAGTCTTGGGTAAAAATCTAATGGATTTTCAGACAAAACAATGAACACAAAATATTTTCATTATCGTACACATGGCGTTCTTAAAATAAATCTGAATTTCAATGCTCTAAATGTACAAAATTTTTTCTTCTTAATAAAAAACTCTGTTTAACTAAAATATTTTCAGTTTTTCCTTCGAACTTACATAACACTTCTCACATCTAGAGTTTATAGTTTTCGAAATACAGCATCATTTACTACGGAACCTTTATAACGGATTGAAACGTTAAGAAAACTTTCTTTAATAGGTGTTACTTGTACAATACCTAAAATAAAAGCACGAAGGTTATTGTCGTGGACCCTCGTCTTTTAAACTTGAACTCGTTGTTGAAAACATGTCTTATGAATTAGCCTTTTAATATACTATAAAAAGTCCGAAACTTTTATTTGTTCATAAAGACAGTGCTATCGCTGACATCAAGCAAACAAATAAGTAGGGAATCATTGAGAATATTTTATGGGAATTAGATAGTAAGGAAACCCACAATAAATAAACTTAAATGTAAATAAAGCAAATTAAAAATTCAATTAAAACAAAGGGAAAACTATGGTATGCTATTCTTCAATATAGCCGCCTTCGTTGTTATTCATATTTTTGGGTTGCCTAAGCGAGCATTTTACTCTTAGAAGTATTCTGAAACTATTGAAAAGTAGCTCTTCGAGCAGTGTTTCCTTAAGTCCAATAGCTCTAGCGTAACCCAAAGAAAGAAATCTAAAATTGGTTTATCAGGTGATCTTACTCATAATGCAACGGGTATCATAATAGTTCCACGATCTTTTTAAAAACTCCCGGAGTGCTAGGTAATTGTGGGTAGGAATCACATGTCTTCTAGCTTAGTCTAATTAGCTCTAACTCTAGTAATAAACCTGCCAATTTGTTTTGCAGGAAATATTTATATGTATCTCTATTTACGTGGCCATCGAAATATATGGATCAATTACCTTTGTGCAGATGATACCATTTTAAGTAAGAGACCAGTTATTCTGGCGACGAGTTTCAAGTGTTACACCAAATTTTCAAGTTTAGCACAGAAGTTATATTTATGTCTACATATCTATCTAGTGAAAATGCGATTGCATCAGTTCACGATGCAGTATACCATAATTCTGGATCCAAGCGGTATTGATGATCTAGTGGTAACTACACTTGGTCCCTACTTATTTGACTTAGAAAAGGTAATAGCCGATTGTAGAATCCGCATTACATTGTTTTCAGTGCATTCGCATATGTATACGATATTTAAACTTTTAAAGTTAGCTTTTAGGCGCTCAAAAGGCTTCTTAAAGGATATTAACGACCCGAATATCTTTATTTTCATTATAATTTCTAAGCGCTAAGAAACAGATGCCCTTATTCTCGTTAAAAGTGATGCCACTAATTTTTTGTTCGGTTAAGTCGTATCACACAAAAAATTTTGAATAATTTTAACTAGAAATAGTATCAAAGACAAAATTATTAAAAAATAAGCAATATTAAGAAAACAAAATAGAACAATGCATTAAAGATTCGGCATGTGGGATAACGAAAAAAAAAATATCTTTATCTCACAAGTTCTATTTATTTAAACAGACGACCGGATTCGTACAGTTAATCACATATCTCCAAGATAGGAAAGTATAAACGAAGTTTCCTAGTCAATAAGTTGAAAGTTAAGTTATGCCAGACGAAAGGGCTACTCAAACGAAGTGAGTGTACACTTCAAACTTTTTTCCATTTTTGTCCGTTTAAAAGCTATTTTGGAGAAACGTAATTTGATCGGAATGTCAGCCTGTTTTTATCTCCAGAAATTGAAATTCCAATTTGAGCAACACTCCAAGTGTAGAAACCAACAAAGTTTCATCAAAATTTACGATTTAAAGCTTTAAACTTCTTATTCTAGACTCAATATCAGTGATGATGTCTTTCATTGGAAGGGCTTTAAGAGATAACTGCAACTGTTTTCTTTTAATAGTACTGAAATCTCATCTTCAGAAAGATGCTTATTCGATAGATTGATCACGGCTATTAAACTGGCGAGCTGGGATCTTAGCAGCGTAAAGACGTTCATACTTATTAATCTGATGTCGTGTCCAGTTCTCCATTTTAAAGATCATCAAAGTATGTGTAATTTTATCAAAGTGTTTCCCGCTGAAGATGTTCGCCGTAGATGCGTACGAAACGTACGGAATTAATACCCTTAGATCATGGTTCTGTTTCTTCATTAACTGCCGAGCACGATACCCTACACACTTTGCCAAATGAAATTGATAATATATTTTCCTATAAACTGTATCAAAAGGTTGCTTATACAGACTTAATATCTTTATTTTACTAATGTATGGTGTCCCAGAGGATTAGTGTGTGTAATTGAAAAATTAAAGCGAAATATTCGTATTCCAATCCTATTTATTTTAATATTTTATTGCGAGATGTTTCGGTCCTAAATAACCATCATCAGGCAACTATAAGATGTCAAAATTATAAAGTCATTTTACTATTAAATTGAAATTTTGAAATTTTTTAATTTTGAAATTTTAACAATTGAAAGAGTTTTTAATTTAAATTTCAAAAGTTCATAAATTAAAATTAAAGCTTAAAACATTAAAATCTTTAAAATACTACTTTTAAATTTACAGGAACAAAATTTTAAATGAATAATACTTACTAAACGTCAATCTTCGTTTACCAGAGTTATCCTCGCGAATTAAAACTTTAATCTAACCACTTTTTCTAAAGTTTTTGAGTATGCGATGCTTGACCGCCTTAGTGATTTTTTAAATAGTAATAGCAGTTTAAATGATTCTCAACATGGTTTTAGAAAGAACCGCTCTACCATTACCGCTTTGCATACCTTTTATGAGAAATTAATAAATCACCTTGAAGACTCCAAGCACGCTATTGGTATATTCTGCGATCTTAGCCGCGCGTTTGATTGCGTGCAACATAACATACTCATGGATAGATTGCATAGGTATGGTGTGAGGGGTGTTGCAGCTGACTGGTTCGCGTCGTACTTAACTGATAGATCGCAGTTTTTTTCTATCACTTATCGCTCTAGTTCCATTAGAACTTATAGCTCGGCAAAGCTGCCAGTGGCTGTTGGTGTTCCACAGAGATCCATTTTGGGACCTGTTTCGTTTATATTGTTTATTAACGATATTGTCGGGTTTTTAGTTGATTTCCAAATTCTCATGTATGCTGGTGATGATTGTGGCTTGATTGCGGATAATGATCTTACGGCATCCGCAGTTGCTTGCAATAATTTTTTAAATGATGTTGCAACTTGGCTTTCCAATAATAGTTTATATTTGAACAGTTCCAAAACATATATTATATTCATAATAAGAACAATCATGATATTAGATTATCCATTGGGTGAGAATATAGTGGAAGTAGATTCAACAAATTTTTTAGGTTTAAAAGTAGACATATATCTATCATGGGAGAGTCATTGTATTAGTGTGATTTCATGTTTGAATACTGTATGTTTTCATATGCGAAGTATGCGTGAAGCGATTGGGCGAGAGTCTATGCTCAAATTCTATTACGCTGTTGTCCATTCACGTTTGTAGTACGGTATTTGTTTGTGGGGTTCGTCGGATGTTTCTTGTAGACGGTTGTTTCGGAGTTTAGGTTGCTCACTTTGCAAGGCATTTTTATTCTGGAGGTTCTGCGGTATATTCGTGCTAATAGATCCAAATTTATAACGCACTGTGGCGTACACTCTCACTATACACGAAACAGAAATAATTATTGTATTCCTTCTACAAAATACCGGGTGGCATCTGTTTCTCCTAACTGCTTAGGTTTGAAACTTTACAATTCTCTTTCGGAGGGGTATAAAGCATGTAAGACGGCTCGCTTATTCAAATCCAGAGTAAAGAATCTCCTTTTGGAAAATGTGGTGTATTCTATTGACGAGTTTTTCGCTTTATTTGAGTGACGTTGGCTTACCTGCAAATATATATGTATTTTTAATGTATCATTCTTTTAATGTGTTCAATTTTTTTTCCTTTTTTTATCTATTTTATAATTAGATATTACGTATCCAATGTAATATTTTATATTGCCTAAGGGATCTAATAAATACATACATACATACACATACATACCCTTTGGGTTATTGATCTAAAATTTTATAGTTTTCGATATATTAGTGAAAGACACGAAGCTGAGGGGTCTTACATCAAATATATCAATTTAATTTTTTCAGGAGCACCCAAATGGACATATTCACTGTCACGTATTTTGTTCATACTGCGCAAATGCATTCTTCTGAAATTTATACTAATCACACAATTTTATTTTTCGCACAATTGAGTATTTTATTTATATACGTTTGTCTAAAAAAACGAGCAATAAATATCGACAAATTAACGATTTTTCAAACGGTATCTGCGGTGACTTTTATAGTAGGAACAGCTGACAATAAACCACAGAAAATCGTGCACCAAATTTATTACGTTTACATATGTTCATCATGAACGGGTCTATAGTTTTAACGTGACGCAACGAAATTTATATTCTAGGAAATTGAATAGCTGCAGCAATATCGACTGGCTGTTTTCATCCGGTGACGTTGAAGTCGACCGCTGATCCGGAAACGCTTTTACCGGAATGTTGTTTGAGCCAATCTCCATCATCGTTTTGACATTTTACGGCGTACCTGTACATACCAGGCGACACTTGGCCCTTTGGTTACCTATTTGGAGCCCGTGTTCTTCGGACATAACATGATTTAGGGCCGGTACAATGATGACAAAACGTTAAAAAATAATGACGGTATTTTCAAAGGAAAAAACGAAGCGGACTAGAGAAATTTCCGCTTTTTCATGTTAAACAACACACTCGCGGCTACCTTTGCCTAGAAAATAATAGCTCGCAGGCTAATTCTTTTATATATTTATCAACTAACCGACAGGAGAAAATTACGACTGCGAATAACGAAAATGGATCCGCGAAAGTTTATAAAGTATGCGTGGATTTTATGACGACCAACAGAACTGATTCGCACGAGGTAAATTATTTTCCGTCGGAAAGTTTGCCCTGTTGTTGTTAAGCATACTTTAGTAAAGGTATGCTAAACTTAGGATATCAAGGACCAAATATTTCAACGGAATGACAGAGCTCTGCTGTACTGCTTATTCTAAACAATAATTCTTACGAGTACATAAGACACAGCAGCTTTTATTTCTAAACACTTGGCTAAACTACTAGGTAATTAATTTAAAAAAAAGTTTGTCACATAATTAACGACAGATGCTTTTTTTCTTTTGTTTGCTTAAAAAATGCATAATTTGTCAAACTCAAAAATCCAATCTAGAAGTTGATTTCTTAAATGGTTTAAGTAGTCGAGTGTTGTCGGGGGGATAAGTTTACAGAAAAAGATTATTAAAATAGAGAATCATGTATCATAGCAGAGTAAATACAGTAAACCAATAATGCGAAGAATGAATATAAAGCTAAAGTTTTAAGTATCAAGCAGTATCATGCATGAACTTCGTTTGAAGCTTGATTGATTTTTGAAATATCATTTTTCTATACATTGATGTAATCATTTACAATCGCGACTGCCAGGTCAGAATATCACCAATCAAGAAAAAAAGTGAGGTGGTTCTTGAAGCCAAAAAAATAGATACCGGTGCAAGGATTTTTGTGAATAGGCCTCTGATTGAACAAAAAATAAATAAAAAGATGTTTTTTAGAACGGCGAAAAAAAACGCGTTTATTCATCTATATTCGTAATTTACATCATTATATTGATAAAAAATGTAAAAAAATTGAAAAAGAAATCCGTTTAAACTTCATTTGTACTGCCATGGCCGCACTCATACAACATCAGTAATTTCTAATAGGAAACAAACGAGCCGCCTGGTCTAGTGGATAGCGCGATCGGCTGTAAAGAGAAAGCGTAGAGTTTGAGGCTGCTGTCGTATTCATTTTTTGTTTGTTAATAATATATAAATAATCATTAAATTTAATTTTCGCATGTAAATTTAAATTATTGCGATAGGTCAATCGCATGAATTAAAATTGATTGATAAATCAGTCAAGATATGAAACATACACTATAAAAAAATATGGCAATAAAAGAATTAATGAAAAAAATAAATAAAAATTTAAAATGCTTGATATTACATAAACGTAATTTTTATAACAGGTATGAAAATTTTATATGTGATTGCACCGTGATCGCGATTATGTTTTTTATTGAATTTTAATTCATGTGTCTCAAAAATTTAAATTTAAGTGCCAACATTAAAAATTTAAGTGTGAAAATTAAATTTAATATTTACTTATATATTATTAACAAAACAAAAATGAACACGATGCAGCATCGAACTCCAGACTTTGCCTTCAGAAGCCAAGCGCGCTATCTACCCAGACCAGGCGGCCCGTTTGTTCCTTACTATAAATTGTTAAAACTAAATGTTACATTAGTGCGACCGCCGCAGTACAAATGAAGTTCACGCGGGATCTTTTTCGGTTTATTACACCTAAATGTTGCTCGTTTTGCCTCTTTTTATCAATATAATAATGTAAATTACGAATTTACAAGATTAAATGCATTTTTTTGTCGTTAAAAAAAATATCGTTTTTGTTCTTCTTTGACTAATTAGAGGTCTATTCACAAAAACCCCCGCACCCGCAATTGATTTTTTGTTTTGGCTTCAAGGATCACCTCATTTTTTTTTCAGCTCGAACAGTCTCCTTGTTAGATATGAAACCAACAAATAAATCATTTTGCCAATAAACTGCAATTGTTTGAGTCGGTGGTTTCCAATATAAGTTTTCAAACCTGTTGATTTAACGACCGTAGTGATCGAAGAAATATATAAAATTGTCATGTACTGCAGGTGAATATTCTTAGATGTTTATTAGGAGACTGAAACATACTCACTTAACAATTTTAAACTTTTATATCAACATTTTGGTTTACTTAAAATGTTTGCTTCAACATCAATAAAGCTTACATTTAATTGTTTTTGCCTGTTAATTTTTAATATAAAGAAATGAATATTAAATCATCTAAAAAAAATATGCAGCGCGCGTGATTAAAATAAGCCGTTACCATTTGTTAAAGTATCGGTATTTAAAACAACAACATTGACATGTTAACAAAAGTTTTAAAATATATTTGGTTAACGTAACATTACATAATGTTACATTATATTATTATAAAAAAGATGCGAAATACAAATCGGAAGGATAAATATATTATTTATATGAATCAAATATACCCTATCTATGATACTCATAGACATTGGTTTAAATATTTATTTATCCAACAGCATTAACAAAATATATGTTTGCAGAAATATATATGTACAACTATGGTTATCTACAATACCGGCTGGAAATATACTATTATATTAATATTGAAAAATAGATTGCACTGTTTTCCATACATATTAAGCATATATTTTCCTGTTTACCTGCCTGGTATTAGATGCGTTGTCAGATTTGACAATGCGCTCTTAACAAATTATAGATATGATTCTTCCCAAGTTGAAGGTTTTGTATAAATTTGTTGACTGAGCGTTTTCTTTTTTCGGTGTACCAAGGAGAAAAATGATGTCAGCCATTCTGTATAATAGATTATGTACGTTATGCCTGATCTAATTTCAGAAGGACCGAACAGAAATTATTATTATTAAAAAAAAAAAGGAAATGAACTATTTCACAACTATGATAAAAATGTTATTAGCTTCTATTTTAATTTTTAAAAATAAGTAAGTAAACACACTACAACAGCAATGCTTTTTCACCAAAAAAAGTTAATATTAGAACTTTTTCGAAGTCATTATAAGGACGACCCTTATATTATTAATTAAAAGATAGCTAGCTAATTAAAGTAGTTCATTATTGCCTTAAAAAAATATCAGTTATGTTATCATGTGGGTGTTTCTCGATTTTTCGGACGGTCTGGAATAGTGCTCTAGTCCCCACTTTGAATTAACTTTGTTTTATTTTAGCAGAATAATCGATTAAAAATTCTTCATAGGAGGATATAGTGCCCAAAGCAAAGAGTGACATGGAATATTCTGATAAAACAATAAAAGATTTACCACAATTTCAATAATCGCTGTTTAGTAGGTTCTTATTACCAATTAAGTACACACAGGTTAATCTGCAGGCTTTAGTGCTAACTCTCGTGGGTGGCAGATTAGTTCGTCTGCTCTACACTACCGACCCTACACTTCAAATGAAGATTAGTGTCACTATTACCATATGCATCTAAAGCATTTTTGAGTTGCATGGCTATTTTTTGTCAAGGAAAGTGTCTGAACATCATTAGGTTTCTTTTGCCTTGAGAGTGACTTCAAGCGCGTTTTTATTTCCAGATAAGTTTATTAATTAGAGCAGCGTCTAGATATTCAATTTTCATATTTTCCAATGTCCATCTTTTTTTGAGCTCCATTTCCGTTGTGAATCTAACAACGTAGTTTTGATGAGATTGATATTAAGTTCCACTGATGGATGCCATCTTTTTATAAAGTCCAGACCACTTTAACCCATATCACGGAGTGAATTCTTAAATTGTCGTCTTGTGTGTATGATTATGCCCTTCACAGATGACGACCTGGATCACTCAAATGAAATAAAAGTTATTATGCGGTCATGCTCAACATAAGTGGGAAACAATTCATCCTCAGCATATACTGTCCTAGATGTTCCTGTATTTCACCTTTGTTTTCACTAAACTGAAAGAAAGGAGTTGCGGAATTATTAATGCTTTTCCACAACCTCATGTGGAGTGTTCTTAAAGAAGAAGAGGTATCTGCGGTGATAGTCTTAGACTTAGCGAAAGTATTCGACTAGGCTTACTCTGAGCATTTTCTGTATTATTAGAATTTTGATAATAATTTTTCTTATGCTGTACAAATTAAAAAATAGCAGGGAAGCTGATATTGGTTGGTATAAGATATGAAAGAACGCCGTAAAGCCAATAAATTAAAAGTGAATAGACACAAAATACAAAGTATTATGTTAGAAACGAAACCACAGCAGGCAACTTCGATAAAAACCTCTAAAATAATTAGGACTACTCAGATAACGTACTTATTTCATAATAGCCTACCATGCCCAAAGAACAGTTGTTGTAACCAACATTGGCATTGTAAAGATGACTATTCAAACTTTTTTAATCGCTCAATAGTATTTAGTATTTTATCATGAGATAATGTGGAATATGGTGAGAGGATTTTTTAAACACAAAAAGAATGTATGCGATGAAAGTTAATATTAATAACACAGGAAGATATTACAAATAACTATTTCAATATGTTTACAATTGCAGAAATGAATATACAAATGTGATAAGTACATGCATAATTAATTAACTAGAAGCGTTTCATTCTTCTTTTTCATTAAAATGATGATGATTTAACAAATTGTTAAGTAGAATGCAACAAAATTTTGTAACAAATTGCTGGCAAAACAAATTAAAAAAGGAAAATAAACATCAATAATTAGCAATATCTGTTGTAAATTATATTAAAAAATGAATAATAAAATTAGCACTTATAGCCCTAAGCTCCTCTTACCTATTAGAGTACCTATTAGTGTGAAAGGTCAAAGATGATTTGGACACTTTTTTGAGATTTATTTCTTCTTTTTATTTGAAACATCCTACATCTCATTTTATTTGTGGAATAATATATCGAGTAGTACTAAAAATACTAAAGATATATGTAGGAAACATATCTTTAGAATTAACAGTTTTTTTGGTGGGTAGGTGAGATAACATGTTGTATTTGTCGAATCAATATCCGGTTGTGCGATTAATTTTGACGGCAACCGGTGATAGTATGGGCAAGTAGAGATGCGAAATCTGTCTTTATATCTGTATTTGCCCATACCATGCCCGAGTACCGTCAAAATTAATCGTACAACGATATTAATTGAACAAATACAGTACTTTGATATCATATCTCATTGCAAGAAAACTGTTAATTCTAAATTAGTCATGAAATATTATTCAGAACATTATCCCAAAAATAAAATGAAATAAACTCATAAACATAAAAGTAAAAAAAAAATCCGCAATTACTACAGACAGAAACTTGTATTAAAATGCAGGATTTCTTTGAATTTAAGAGGCGGCTTTTCTAATGGTTTTTAATGAATCAAAAGCAAAGAAAGAAAGGTTTTCATTTATAAATTGACGCCATTGAACAGAAGCGGCCGTTTACATAAACATTAATTCAAATCCGTCTAGCAACATATTTTTTTTATTTTTGCAAATATATTTCGGCCCAAGCTTACTTGTTTGCGACAGCTTTTTTTGCGATTATAAAGTCGTATTTCTTCTTCATTCTAAAACGCTTCTTACAAAGTTTGATTACGCATGCTATTCCGCTGGGCGATTGTGTGTCAGATATACAATTAAATATACCATCTCCAATCCGTATTCTATCGCTTTCTAAAGTAAAACACTTACCACTATTCTCTAGCATTGTCTAAGTATTAAAAAATGTTATTCACACATCGATCCTTCCAATTTAAATTAATTCAATATGGCCCTCATTCCGCCTACTGCGGGGTGAGTGGAACGATTCGCTATACATGCGCAATTTACTTCAAGTGCAACCGGCGTTCGATCCATTTCGTTCATTTCTCAACAAGGCGTTGCTGGGTATTAGTGTGCGGTCCTCAAGTGTTATGATGGTTAGTAAGTTTTGATCGCGGTCAGTGATTTTATAAAAAATGGAATATTATGGGCCCGAGGAAAAACTATTTATAGTAAAACAATTTCACTATGGCAATTCAGCAGAGGTTACACACGATTTATTTGCAGTAAATTATGCCGAAAGTTCAATTCCTTTTTTCCAAGAACTTTTACCGGACGATTGTTACTGTCGCATGGAATTTTGGGAATTAATAAATATCCCCAACATGAACATTTTTTACAATAATATACTATTTATCGACGATTAAGTGCTTCATTTACCATTGTTATTAATCCGTTTTTCATGATATGAGAATGAGCTCTATCGAGGAAAAGAATAACACGCTCATTTTACTTAGGCTGATCTATGACAATTCGCCGAACGTTAATAAATCTGTGCTGTGGCCTCATGCGTAGGTACGCTTACTGAAGTTCTTCCCATTTTTAATCAGCTAGAATGCAATCCACACCTTGCTACTTTTCACCCAGTATATGCTATTATGTATGTATATCTTACAAAGTTACATTGAAGGTATCGAAATTTTGGCCCTTATATTTTTTGCAAATGGATTCTTTGCAATATTTCTAAAAATAATTACTGTGTTACAAATAAAATCTAAGAATTGAAATCTGTCCTATGTCCAGATCACCTTAGACTCTCCCTACTATATAAATGTATACCGCATATTAGGCAAGGTACTGTTGTTCCTAATTAATACTATTTGTTTTCCTTGTCATACATGAAGATGTATATTGTTCTCATTGCAAAACACAATCTACAATATTTTTCACTACATAGAAGTGCATCTTTCATTTATGTCAGTTATCAATAAACGTTATTTCTACTATTAAAGTGTCAAATTATCGATAGTAGTAAAATTAGGAACACAAAAATGTTAAGTTTCAAATAATTTAATAAACCACTACAATTGTTGCGCCACACAGTGGCTTTATCAGGTGGATGAAGTATAAACTAGATATCCAGTAATTGCTATTTATATGTTTAAATGAAGCAGAGGAGAATGATATAAATCCCTTTAATCGTTAAGAGCTTATGATATCTATGTATTTCTAATAAATCTAGTTTTTTACTTTTTTGACTTTTTTAATAAATTTACCAATTTTTTTTTCATTTGAATCAAATCAATGAAATCATCAAAAGGAATCAAATGATTTTAAATTTGATTCTGTATGTAATTTTTCGTATTCTGAAATAGTATAGTAAAATTATAACGAAATTTAAAAGCAGCTATTCAAAATGGAACCACTTTCTAAGATAATTGCATTATTAACACGATCACGTGCGAGTTGGAGTGTCCAAAGATTGACTATCTGAAGGAAAATAAATAATACAGGCGATAAAGTTAGACGAAAAACGGGAATAACCTGCTTACGTATTCCTAAAGTTGAATGAAGTAAAGGTCTCTCTAGAAATTAGGAACTTTGTCACTTGGGATTTAGGGATAAAACGTTTTACTAAAATTAATTAATGTAGGGCGAGCTTTTTGCAATTAAATCCTCACGTTGAATTTTGCAAATTGATATACCTATCATTTGGTCCGTTAGTACGTGAAATAGCAGCCTTAATATAAAATATTTTAACCGTAAAAAAACTATATTAAGTTGCACATATTACTTAGATATTATGCATGATATTCCTTTTTAATTTTAATCATCTCTTATATATTACTGCCAGTTTAGCGTACTTGTTATACATTTTATGACACTGGAGATATAGCAATTAATATTAAATTCGCAGCGCGTATGCCAAGCGAGAGTTTATATAACCGCTAAAACCGATATTAACAAGTTTATTTATTTAAGTCAAACTTTCAATTCTAATAAACTAGGTAGTCCCTGTTCAACAGAAGCATTTGGAAACAAATCAAGGCGGCTTTAACTTAGCTTAGTAATTACACAACTTTTAATCCCGCTTAACTGAACCTCCACGTCCAATATGTTTTGTAGGAACTATTGACGTCCAAAACACGGTTATCAACTCCGGAAAATTATATTAGCGCTTGGTATTCATCGTAGCGAGTAATTGTATACCCACTAGAGCACGTTCCGATGTTACTGTTACACGTACGAGCTTCGTTATTTCTTTTCGACAATGCCGTTATTATTGAATTAGCGCCACTGAGTTACAAGATTTCACAATAAAATTTGTGGTGGATGCGCCGGGTTCCTTTATTTTTTGTTGTTTTAATTTTATCTTTAGGGTATACAATAGTGGAATCATGAAAAGCTAGTGCTTTGTGCAAAAAAAAAAAAAACTTACAATCATTGGATATACTATGCTGTTGTTCACCAATGTTTCTTTGCCACAGCATCATGTCACGTAGGTACCTACGAATTTTAGTTCTAATGGTTTTCAGCATGAATGCGTCACCTTCAACTTCTAAAACACAATAATGATGATTTTTTTATACATTTGATACATATGTACAGCTGCGACATTGTGAAAGTTATCGTTCTGATGTTAGCATTTGCGTTGAAGCAAACATGTTTCCGATAAAGTCAATATAATTAGAGCGGGTTTGTCGTAAAAGTGACACTTTTCGCCTGTGGAAATATGCTTTACGGGTGACGTTATATAAAATAATAAGAATAAAAGAAATGAAAAATTGAAAATATAAATGAAATTTACATATATTTATAATAAAAGAAAAATCTGCAATTTTGAGCTAACTACACGGTACACAAAAAAATCTCCGAATTCGCAATTACTTTTTCCAGAACTGTATCCTGTACAGACATATATCTGCCATTAACTGTTGCTGGTCCAGTCAAGCAATGATTATAGTATCCGTATTGTGTAGTGTTAGATCTCAAAATTACACTTAATTACCTAAAATATAACAGTAGCGATGGGTAAGAGAGACATATTCGTGAGTGGGAGTTTATGCTACCTACCGATTTTACAAAAATCTTTTAGGCAGCAAGCGAGCTGACAACTATGAAGAGGTAGTGAAAGATGTGGTTGATGCTTTAAAGGTAAACGTATTGATGTCTTTAAAAACTCATATGCTGCATAACTATATCGATTTTTTTCTTGACAACCTGAGGGAAGTTTCAGTTTTCAAGAGTTGCTAGATAACCAGCTGGAAACCCGATATAAAGAAAAGAACCTCACTAAGATATTAGGCGAATACTGCTGAAGCCTTACACGTGAAACCTCTGGCGAAGACTATTCACGATTAGCAAAAAAAAAGAAAGAAACAGAATTTCTTTAATAAATACACTTACATTAAAAATGTTTGATTTTCTAACACAAATGTACAATTACAGAAAAGTTCCGGTCTTTCACAAAATGCGTCAGAACTATATTAACTTGCAGGAAGAATTCATAACGAATCAATGGCATTTTTTTACCATTAATCCTTGCATGAAAGTTTATACAAATTATAAATTGTTATGCCATCTAACACGGAAATTAACTAGGCCTACTACGGAATATTCATCTATTCGTATATTATATTAAAAGAACATACATTTTTACTACGAATTAGAAATTTTTGTTTTTTAGCAGGAGAATTACCACAGAATATGATTTCTCGGATATAAAACAATGCAATATTCCAAATGATTTTTTCTAGGTTTCTTAATCAATGTATGATTTTCCAAGAATAAATCAATGCGAAGTTCCAACTAAATTTCCCACCATGCATTTTATCAGTGTAAGCCCTGACATAAATTTTAGTCCATCTCGAATATAATAGAACTTGAACGATCTCAATTAGAAAAATCGAAAAGTTTGACCTGACCGGAGAAAATGAATAACGAATCTGTAAACTGCGCCCTAGATAGCCTTAGAAAAGAAGAGAAGAAGCTGAAGATTTTTTAAGGGCCATTTTGTGTGGTTTAAACCAAAATAAATAGGTAAAAATGTTTAAACAGAATAAGATGATGACGGATGACTAAAAAAGTCAAATCAGTGAATTGGAATGTATAATCATGCATACACCACTAAAGCCTGGTTCTGACTAGCAAACAATTTGCGCAAACATTTGCGGCAAGTTTTTGAAGCTCCGTTCACACTTGTGCAAAAAAATAAATGCAAATTGTTGCTGCAAGTGGATCGCACGACTTATGCAAATTTCTGTGGCCCTACTTGCTGCAAAATATTGCGTATTTATTCACATTGGCACATGTTTCTTGCATCGGTTTGATTTGAAACTTCTAACAGTTAAGTTGATATGTCGTCCATGAAAGGAATCGCTGCTGCGGCAGTAATGCTTTTGTTAAAAATGAAAAGGAATAAAACAAATAAAAATAAGAAAAGGAAAATATGGGTAAGAAAATGGATACTTCAAAGAAACGAATTGGGTTTCCATAATAAACTTCTACAAGAACTGAGAAATGAAGATGCCCACAGTTTTGTAAATTCCATGAGAATCATAGCAGAAGATGTCCGCGATGAGTTCAGAGATTATTGTCTATCTACTGAAGGAGAAGTTTACTGACAATACTAACATATTTAATTTACTTATTTACTTTACTACTTGTTTACAACCACCAACTTACCAGATTGTTTATAGTGGGCGAGCATTCTATGTTTGTAGAAATAAATTTTAATGATTCAAAAATTTCCATTTACTTTCATAATTATCACTAGTTCCCTGTCCACTTTTTTTCCTTTTTAATACATCGCACTTCCTATTTTCACAAATGTTTACCTCTTTTGATATCGTTTCAATACTGCTTTGTTTCCTATTGCGATTTTTGTAATCCACGTTTGATACCTCCAATAATTTGGGATTAGATTCATAAATTGCTATTAATTTTTGGGTCAACTCTTTTGTCCACGAAAATTTGGCCATCTCGTGCAAACACTCTCTTGCGACTGACACGTGCAATCGACCGCCGCAAGCATGCAAACAGTACGAGCAATCAAAAGTTATCTGTTCACACCTACGCAAGATATATTGCTGCAATAACTTGCACAAACATAATCTTTTTGCTGCAATATGTTTTTTGAAACAAAACAAACATGCAAAAATGATTTGTTGCAATCAATTTGCAGCAAAATGTTTGCTAATCAGAACATAGCTTAAGAAAAGAAGTGCGTGCAGTCAAACACTCGAATCGTTTCTAATAAAGCTGTAAAGTCCATATATACATATGTGCAGCTACAGCCATCTAAAACGAGATCCCTGTAAATAACGTCGTTATCAACACTATGTAGGAATAAAGCAGATACTCAGGGAGAGTAGGTGGAAAATATCCGATAAACTGGAGTACTTCAAAATTTTTAATTATTAGCTTATACATATTAGAATTTCCTTGACATGCAATTTTATGCAGAGAAACCTCTACTTTATGAAAGCGAAGAACAGAATTATGTTTTTTATTTTGTTCACTGGGTTCCCTTAAACTGTGCTCTTGCACTGATAAACTAATATTTGTATTACTACGACTAGAGATTTGCTAGACTTTACTTAGTAACTAAAATAACTCTTAATAAGTAGGTACGGTGGTGTGGACTATCTATTGAAGTTGTCCCAATTTCAGGTTTAATTAATAATGGCGAGAACCTTCACCTCTATTGAAATCAATATCACTTATCCCTTGCAAAATGGTCGACTGTAAATATGAAACACTACCTATATTAAATATATTGTATGATGATATTATCTTTTATTTACGCTCTATGTACTAGAGATTCTATTGTATCTCATTCCAGAGCTTTGCACTGTTGTACTTATTGTTAAATTTCATATTCAGTGTTACAATGCCTTGGACCGAATTCATAAATTATTCGACTGCAAATCGATAAGTTGTTATTTGGATATAAAATTGAATACTTGTTTGTCTAGAATTTTAATTAACTTTCTCTGCCACTGTTTGTAAACAACATTGTTGAAATTATAAAAGAGCTTCTTCATTTTACATCTTTGCTATGGCGCCAGCCGTGTGCTGTTATAGGAACGATAATCAAAACGAACATTATTCGAACAGATCTGTTGGTAGTTTTTCTCTTACCCAGGTGGATGAGCTTTTCTGTTCATTATATTCAGGTGATATCGTTCATGACGTCTGCAAATATCCTCCAGCCAGCAGCAATTACAGCAAGTACTACCTTCTATGTCTAGCAATGCGTACCTTTTAATTTCCTGTCATTTGTTTGCTAGATATTCTAATATTTCATCAATTTCAAAGGATTTATTACAGTATTAATGATGCTGTATCATATTGCCTAAAGGTTATTTTATACAGGTTATACCCCGCCAAAATTAGGTGCTAATATACAATATGACGTATGGACTCGATTGAAGCAGCAGGTGTGCGACTATTTTAAATGAAACGCAGGTATTTCAATTTGGACGGTATTAACGTAGCTCATTTTATAGCACGTTTGTCTAGTATCTTCACCAGAATTAACTCGAATTTTAATCAAGTTATATCACAGTACTGTCTCTAATTAAATTCGTCCTTATTTAACACACGAATAAGTGAGAAACCTGCTTTCATGTCGCATCATCTTGCTACACATGAATTGTGCATTGTATTGTTTAGCTTCACTACGTACAACAGGCATTATTTCACATGCCGTCGTAAAATGCATGCTCGCTCAAATTAGCAACTTGACAACTTAATATTATTCTTATAATAAAAGCATATCTAGGACTCGACTCTCTAACTGAGAAAATATGCTAATTTACTACTTATTGACGCTGTATCTAGGCAACACGAATAGTTGTAGCTGTGGCACGGAGACACCTCAAAAACCCTTGCCAGAAAACTTCACGGTATTTAAGACATATTTCAATAGCTAAGATGTAATCGCCAGCAGCGAAAGTGAACTCCGTTGCTTGCTGATGTTGTTTTGCTGTATTACGTAAAACGTAAATTCCATGTAACCGTAAACTGGTAACGAGGCCGTCATATTTAGTCGGAAGGCATCGGGAGTACTGGATCTAATGAAATCAGTTCTACTCTTCTACAGGGTACACTGATTTTGATTTAACTGTCACAAAGGTTCCCGCGAGGAGACATTGTTTTTGCTTGCGGTCTGAGTTTCCGGCCGAATTGAAAAATAATTGCGTCGACAAGATTAAATTCTTTTTCCACAAAATTACATTTACAAACACTTTAGTAATTATACGTGAACTAGGGAAGGACTCGAATCGTTTCAATGCGAAATGCTTACTTATGTTTTGAAGAGATATGAAGGCACCAGTGAACAAATATGTATGATTCTCGAAAATATCGCAACCAACAAAAAAATTTAAGCGGCGCACAACGCCGATGTTGGCAATTTGTAGAAATACTCTTATGCGTCCCTCTCCTGGATTTGTTCGTGGAAGGGACGCGCGAGATTTGGAGCAGCTATGAGGTTGCGAGTCTGGGGTCTTCTAGTCCAAGCCACGTGAGCCAAGGCACTTCTTCTTGATGCCGCAAAAAAACTGTGTGCCTCCTCTTTGAACTTCCAATGTATGAAAAAGGGAGCAGATACGCGAGGACGGCAAGGCTGTCGGAATTTAAGGAGACGCGGAGGCTGCTTCTTCAGCACTCAGAAGGATAATAATCATCTGCGGCTATCAGTAATAAGGTCTGGAACTTCTTCCCAGATCCTCCGTGGCCATTGATTTTATATAAGTATATTATATATAATCCTATTCTTGGCGAATGCTGGGAGATCTAAAGTCGTTCCATGGGCGCATTTAATAATTGATACGTCGTGTACGCAAATATTGTTTTTGTAAATTGTCAAGAGTTCGCAATTTTACATCATTGACCTTTGTTCATAATAAATCGTTAATCATTATAATACAATAAAAACAAATGCCACTGAGTTTCTATAATAATCGTAATGAGAATAAAATAACGGACAAAGTTAAACCAAAAACGAACTGAGTTTCTATAATAATCGTAATGAGAATAAAATAACGGATAAAGTCAAACCAAAAACGAACTATAACCACAATAATAACTATAAGACTTGATAACAACAAAATAATCTTCAACGTAAAACATGGACAGCTTGACGGCATGGACACGCCTACTCCAACCATCATCACGTACTGCATTAAGCTTTGTCCACATGCAGACCACATCCAAGTACATAAACATGCGTAAAGTAAAACTAAGCACGTCAAGACGGATTTAAATAATTTGAGGCTTTAAAATATTTGCATGTTGGTCTAGCCATATCCTTCCGACCGTTTATGATAAGAAACACATCGAAATCTCTCAACAACATTAGATTTTGTTGTTGTTGGTTTCGCTCAACGCAGTTTAAGCGCAGGTGGATGAGGCGTTATAAATTATTTACAAATCAACGCCACATCAATAATGTAGCTTTCTAAATGCATACAGCGCACCATTCGTAGCACAATAACTAATTTACCACGTGATTAAAATAACCAATTGGAAATTGGACGAAATTTTTCTTATTAAGATTCTACCCCCAGGTCACTCTCTCGCGCTGAGTCCGCCGGCACGAAAGGAATCTGATTAGATGAAAGAACAACTAAAAACTATGCTGAACAAAAAAAGAAACACTATGTTGCATAAGAATGAACTTATTAAAGATAAAAAGTGATTCAAAAACTCTAATTGAAAAGTAAAATTCGAAGAACAGTTAAGCTACCAACGTAGCTCAACTGCATGCTAGTAGATGACTCTGGTAGTACTAGCAATGAATAAAAATAGAAAAAAGAGACGAAAATTCAAACGTTACAATACTACAAATACTAAAAGGGCGTATTTTTGCCACACTTACCCTATGTGTTTTTCATTGGCATGCTTCATCGTTTACACTCAATAGTTTTTTTTTTGCTTAACCTCAACCTTATGCAGTCACGTACTTCTTGTCCAAAATAAACTAAAACGTTTCTGTATCTTAATCAATACTTCATTTAAAAACAATTGATTTTCGTGTCAAAATCTTTCTTAAAATGGTATTACATGGATTTGAATTTACAAAAGCTGCACACACGACATTAATATAATAATAGAGATAATATAATTTTTGCATTAAATGAATAGCAATAGTGCAGAACAGTAATTTGCCGATTTTCAATGGCCTTGTATTTTAAAAATAAATTTATCATACATAACATTTAATATAATTCAAAGGAGTACTCTCATTTTGTCAGCGAATGTATGTCGCCAACACTCTTTTTTTGCAATGAAACAAACGAAAATAAATTAAATTTATGGTACAAAAATGTTCTTTGGGGCTTATATGATTTAATTTAATCGGATTTTATGCTCTTACAGGTTGAGGAATGACAAGAATGGGGGCGCCTGGTGTCCACGTCACATGGTATCTAGGGACGCGAAGGAGTATCTAGAAATCAACTTGGAGGAACTTCATGTTATTACCGGCGGCCGTACGCAAGGGCGATTCGGTAATGGACAGGGACAGGAATACGCCGAGGAATACATGATAGATTATTGGAGGCCGGGATTCACGAAGTGGGTTAGATGGAAAAACAGAACTGGCAAAGAGGTAGGAAAATTATTGTGTAAACTTCGAACACAAGTTGCCGGAGATAAGAAACTTCAACTAATTAAAGTTTCTTATTTCAAGTTTTATAGTTTCCATGGTCGGTTCAACTAGTATCTCAATCTGCCGTAGATTATCCCGGACCCAGTGAGTGGATCCATTATGTACTTTATGTACTTTGAAAGGGATTGCTGTTCAGGTTTTAGCCTCCTACACCTTTAGCAGGTGTACGCGGCTGTAGTAATACGCAATCGAAGCTTAAGGGTTTAATTAATATGAAAGTAGCAGGAACGATAATGTTTTAATCCTTTCTGTTGGATTATATACATGTACAGTTTGTCAGTTAATTTCATAATAATTTTATGGGAGCCATGATATAAGGGCCACAACAGCACTGTTGTAAGTTTAGTTTAAAACAGAACTGCTGCGGAAGCGAAAACTTTCTTTAAAGTGGGGAAGCTACAGTATATTTTTAAATTAAAGAGTACCTAAAATATTAAGCTTTCTTTTTACTATTTTTAAATTAATTTTCGTCCCGGCAGTATTTTACTACGTAAACTAATGAGCGAACACAAGTTAGCGTCGGCGCCGCTCACAGAGTTAAATGAAACTTGGAGGGTTTATACTGTTTATAGACCGATGTGTAGTGTAATGTAAGAACAACCGAAACTTTCTTAGCTGTTATATCGTTTCGCGGGGCAGAGTACATTATCGGCAGCACTATTCCTCATTGTTTGCTTTTAATATCTCTAAAACTATAAGACATATCGAAGGAAGTTAAGAAAAATGTTAATAAAGCTAAAAGACAGCGGTTTCCCTCTTGCAATTGTTCTTTACCGGCAACAATCTCCAACCCGCATGTTTCAAATTTGAACATTTTTATTTTCTAAAACAAAATGCAAGAGGTTATTTACAATTTATCCCTATATATTAAACATGCGACTAAATAACTGAATTTATAGATAAAGGAAAAAAATATAACTTGAAATTGTGTACTTAGGTATTTGATGTACAATATGTATATATAATCACGTGCAGCGCCTATAGCAAATTTGGTTATGGAGCATTTAGAGAATACCAATGAAAAAGAAGTAAACAGAACTACATCCTATAAAATTAATAAACAAGACAATAATTAACACATAACCAGTAAGCAACAAAAACGTAATGGAAATCGGGAATTTGTCTCGATATCATACAAAGAACGGCTCTCAAAAAAAATTAGTCATCTATGACGACTATATGATATAGATGTTGACCATAAACAGAAAATTTTAAATTTTAAATTTTATAATGGCGTAATGTAATTTTTGCTATACAAAATTATTTAATAAGGGAGAGAAGAGAGAGGAGAGGACGAGTACGGTTTCTACGTGTTTGCAATGGTTAGTTTTTAAGCAAAATTTTAGAACATCTTACCAACCGATGTGGGTAAATTAATCTTCCCGTAATCCAAAATAATATACACAAATAATGCACAATAGTTGTAATCGAATCGGTTTTTAATAAATAAAAACTCTTGCGATTGACTTATTTATTTGACATATCTATATATTTTTTTAATAATAATTACATCGCCACCTTTACACTTTGAAATATAAATACAATCATTAACATTCCGCACCCCTTGAAAAGATATTTTCAATGCAAACTATAAAAAAATATACATTACAATGATATACAAACAATTCATACAATATAATTCTGTAATCTTTCTTAAAGCATTCTATTTGCACAGCCTTTACTAACATTAATACAGCAGTATCTAATTCAGAAGGTAATAATTCTCCTGAACACCTTTCTGACGGCTCTCGTTTAAATTGTTAATGTATCTCATTACATATGCAACCACGCGCATCAACGACCTATTAAAAAATTAGCTATAGAAAGCATTAAGCAATGATAATGCTTACTAGCACATGAGAATCTGTGCGCTCTTGCTGGAAATATTATCTCTCAACTCAGCATTACTTGGTCTCCACATTGATTTGTCTAACGTTAACCATTTAGGTCCATACCACCAAAATCTTTCCTGATTTATTAGTCTTGGATTAATACCACGTGACAAAAGATCAGCAGAATTATCTTCCGAGAACACATGGTGCCATTCACTAACAATTGCTTAAACCTTGAATTTCAGAGACCCTATTCGCGATAAAAGTTTTCCATCGGTATTTTTAATCCATGTTAATGTTATGGTCGAATCGGTCCATAAGTATCTTCCATTGAATGGAATTTTTAGTGCTGCAATTGATTTTTCAGCCAAATGAGCCAACAATACTGCTCCACAAAGCTCTAATCTAGGTAGACAATCTTCCAAGAGGCGCTACTCTTGTTTTCGCACACAATAATCTGCTCACGCAATGTCCAGTTTTACTCAAACAACGTATATAAAAACACGCCCCGTAAGCCTTCTCAGATGCATCTGAGAACCCGTGCAATTCAATTTCCAAGTATATTTGACTTACCGTCGACAATATATACCTTTTATTCAAGATCTTAGGATACTTAATCTCTCCAATTACATACTGAAGAACATCAGCATTTGGATTCCAATATACTCCCAATGTTTTGTTGGCTTCATTCTCACCAATATGAATTATATTAGTATCCAAATCCTTATTAAACAGAAATTCATTAAAAACGCTCACATTATTACATACCCACTTCCTAAGCTCAAAAACCATAGCTCATTAACATCTTGTAACGGCTTCTTTGTATTCTTATTAAGTCTATCTCTCGAATCCGCTCCAGTTAAAAGATCATCCATATAAAAATCATCTGCTATTATTTCACTAATAGCGGGAAAACTGTCTAATTTATCGGCAGCTATTTGAGGCAAACACTTAACAGCAAAATACGGTGCAGAAGGTGTACCGTACGTTACCGTGTTCAACTGAAAACATTTCAGTTTTTCAGTAGGATTAGGTCTCCAAAGAATCCTCTGGTAACAATCGTTGATCAGGAATCAATTAGTATTTGCCGTGTACATATTTGAACCACATCAGCCGTGTAACATAACGATATTTTCGGAACCTCAGTAAAATGTTTACTATATCATTCTTCAATGATGGGCCCGTATATTGCACATCACTTAGAGACAATCCACTATCCGTTTAGAAGATGCATCAAATACTACCCTACATTCTGGTGGTAGACTTGATGTTTCGTTACTGCATGGTGGAGGAGATAACAAGCTGCTGTTTGTTCTGGTATATCTGGAACTTCTGTCATATGATTAAATGCTCATACTCTTGCATGAAATAGTATAACATGAAAGTCAACTCTGAATCACCTCTAGTCTTTTTTCTAATTTAAAACCTTGTAACGCTATTTCACGGAACTTCTAGTTCTATATCGAACTCTTAAGGGCATATTAAATAAACCGTCCACTATTCACGCTTTGTTGTAGAAATAGCTAAATTTAAATAATACGTATTACCTTAATTATGCGAGACTTTACAATGACTGTCATTTCCTACGGTAAGACGATGCTACGCAATCCACAGTACATATCAACAACGTAAGAATAAAATGACTCCATGTAAAGAATGCAATCTTTTACATTGACCAAACCAAAAATATCTGTAATAAGCGGTATTCAAGTTCATAATTTTTGACTTTAAAGAAAAAACTAAAATTCTTAGCAACAGACCAGCCAATCTGAAGTGCAGGGAAATAAAATAAATGATAATATAACGAAAGAACCGTCAGCAATTAAATAGAAATGGCATTAGAATCTTTGCGCGATCTAAATTAATTTAGTTCACAGTGATCTACATCCCACCAATAAAGCACTACATTACAACATCACGCAATGCTTTAGTCATCACTGTACATCATATATCGCCATCCATTTTCGCATT